>JXCR01145303.1:221615-244291 GCA_002079205.1 Phalaenopsis hybrid cultivar | reverse complement strand
ATTTTGAATTTAGGACTTTAGGAATGATTTTAATCAAATGGATGATGAAGAGAAAGAATTGTCATGTGGGCTTTAGATTTGGGCTCTTGAGATTAAATGTGGTGAGCTTGGGCGTTTAAAATGGACATTGAGTTTGGGATAAAATTTGGGCTTTAAATGTTGAGTTTGGTGTAGGAGAATTTCATGAAGGATTTGGCAAAATTTCAAGTGATTTTGAGTTGAATTGATGGGCTAATTTGATGGATTTAGGCATATGGTCAAAATTGAGTCTTTTTTATTTGAATGAAATTGGGCTTGTAATTGGATCAAATTGGGCTTGAATTTTGTTTAGAATAGGATTGGGGATGCTGAATATTGATTTGGAATTAGAATTAGGCAAGATTGGGGTCAATTGGGCTAAGATCGGAGCTAATTTGGGTACATTTGGGTCTTTAAGGGCAAATTGGGGCTTTTGGTCAAATTGGACTAATTTGGTCAAATTGGGTCAAATTGATGATAAAAAATTGAAAATGGGAATATTTGGGATGATTTTGGAATTTTTGGAAATTTTTAGAATTTTTAGGTCATGAGGGGTATTTTGATAATTTTGGGCAATTTTGGAAATTTGGTAATCTTTGTGAATTTTGGTCAATTTAGGTAGTGGTGAGATGTTTGAGATGATTTTTGGGCAAATTTAGGTATTTTGGGTAATTTTGGGATTTTTTGGCAAAGATTGGGGTTGTAGGGGTATTTTGGTAATTTGGTGATTTGGACCAAAATAGGCCAACAAGCCATGAAGCCATATTAAACCAATATGGGCCATATGAGGACTCATTTTTTATGCTCAATGTGCTGGTTCTAACCCTCTTAGCCAAAGACTAGAGGTATGGGGTCATCCACATAAGCTTTTTAAAAGGAGTCAAGGGACCAATCTAAGGGGTCATAGGGTTTAGGGTATGTGAGAGAGTGTAGTGTGTGCAAGTTAGCCCCACCAAAACCAGATCACCTAGGGTTAGTCTTAAGGTCTGACCATCCTATGGGGGACTCCCCTTGAGCTCCTTCATATTGACCCTACCTACTAAGTGCTAGAGGTCAGGACCAATATGTGGAACTTTAGGTTGAGCAAAAAAGGTTTTAAATTTCTAATGGTGATGGTTCTTTTTCTAGTCCTCTAGGAATAGTCAATAAGAAAGTCATATGGCTAGACCTTATGCTACTAAAGAGGAAAAAACTAGATCTCAACCAAAAATGAGGTAAACAATGTCTCACATCTCGAAACAAACTCAGCCACCTCGCGCTTTAACTCAAGCCACCAAAACATCATGTTCAAGTCATGATACATCTTACTGCTCCCTCGATGAATTGTATATCCAGAATAATGAGCCTTATGTAATATCTCCTTCCTCGTATCACCATTAACAAGAACCCAAAGTCGATGACAACGAGTCAACATCTCCATGAATGAATCAAATCAACTAATATGACATATTATTCATCTAGCATCTGAGTTTCCTTAATTCTCTCCAGCAAAGAAACTTGAATAATCATTTATGAAAATCTTGCATCCACATCACCATAATGAATAAATTCCAACTCCAATATCTCTATCTCTCGAATTAGATTCTCATCAGATGTAATCAAACAAGCTACCACACCACTAAATTTTCTACTCAAAGCATCAGCTACCACATTTGTCTTACCAGGTTTAAGATCATAATCTTTGATCAACTCCAACCGCCTCCTCTGTCTCAAGTTTAGCTCCTTCTAAATGAAGATGTACTTCAAGTTTTTATGATTTATATAGATCTCACATCTCACTCCATATAAGCAATGTCTTATCTTCAATGCAAATACAATAACTGCCAACTTCAAATCATGAGTAGGATAATTTTTCTCTTGCAGCTTCAACTGTTTGGACGCATAAGCAATAAGTCTCCCATTCTGCTGTAATACCAACCCAATCCTCTCAAAGAAGCATCAGTGAACACCTGAAAATCCTCAACACAATTTGGAATTATCAGAATAACTGCTGACACCAAATAACACTTAAACTTCTGAAAACTAGTTTCACACTCAGGTGTCTAATCTAAAGGAACTACCTTCTGAGTCAATCTAGTCAGAGGAATTGCAATATAGGAAAAGCCCTTAACAAAATTTCTATAATATCCTGCCATGTCAAAGAAGTTGCAAACTTCAGACATTGTAGTTGGCCTTGGCCAATCAACAACTTCATGGACCTTCAAGGGATCAACAAAAATACCATTGCTTCTTACCACATGGCCCGGAAAGGAGATGGCTTTCAACCAAAATTGACATTTTAAGAATTTAACATANAAATGAAAGTTCTACATGTTACAACATCAAATGCATCCTTAGCCTTCTGCTGAGTCTAATTATAAACTCTAGTAGTAGCAATAGAAGTAACATATTTTCTCTGACTCTCTCTCTATTGTCTGCCTTCTAGTGAATCTCCCTCTACCTATACTAGATGATCCTTCACTAAAAGTTCTTGATGGGATCGCCTTCTGCTATCTATCAACCCTCTGGTTTACTCGAGTATCAGCTCTGCGCTCAGATGCTTTTTGAGGACACCGTGTTATCTTATGGCCTGGCTAACCACACTTAAAACACTGCTCATAAAATAAATAATATTGATCGTGATGTCTTTTTCCACATGAAGTACAAACTAGAGCACTACTCACTGAGATAGAGAATGCTTGCTCCCAAAAAGCTATAGAAACTATCCCAGAGTCATACGATCCAAATCGACTCTACTTCCCACTACCACTACTTTTAAAAGCCTCCTCTCTAAGGCTGCGTTTTGGCGCGGAGTTTTACATGCGGCGCGGAACCACGCCGTGATTTTTTTTGCGTTTGGGGCGAGGATTGAGCTGCGGTGGGACGCGAAATTGATCGAACGTGGAACACGAACATTACCCCACGACTTGGCTTCTTCACTCGGCGTTTTATCCTAATACCCAACCCCGAACATTTCTCGCTCGCTCATGAAAAGTCGAAATCCAGCGATCAAAGATCCCCTCTCGTCCCCGTCTTCGACAGATTGCTGCTTCTCTCTGATGCTTCTCGTCCTATTCACCTGCTTCCTCCTCTTCTCACGAGCACCTCTTCCTTCTCTTCGAGCCGATATGAACCCTATTTTTTTTAGGGTTTTCTCACGAGCAGCACTTCTCAGAGGTAGAGGTCAGCTTAGCGGTAAGCACTCACTAATAATCAAATTGGCAAATGAATTTGAGATGCATCATATTTATGTTACTAGTCATCTTCTCCAATTTCTGTTTATTTCCTTATTAATGTAATACGTTGTATGCAAGCAGAATCACTCATAGAAATTGGTGATCTTTTTCTTCTTTCTTATAATTTATTTCATAGAAATTTTATATTTAGAACACACACAGCATAATAATTTGATGATTTATATGCATTTGATATCACTTCAAAAATACAATAATATTTAATTATTTTTCACGCATAGATAAGAGGGCACACATGTAAAAAATGAGGTTTAAGTATCAGAAATTTAAGTACATAGGAATTGAGTGGTATGTATGCATGAATAAATTGCTTTATGAATGTTATTAGATACCCTTGGATCATTACCTATAATTTATTTCTCGAATCAATAACATGACTAAATGATTTTTTTTCAAAACAATATAATTTAATTTCTGCTTTTGAATTATTAAATAAGTGTGTTTCACAGTTCTGTTACAAACAAATTTATTGAGCAAGGACATAATAGTCAATTTTCCAGAAACAGCTGCCCCACAGCTATTTTCACAAAGCTGTAACAAATAGACAGTTAACTTCCCTGCAACAGCTTCCTGGGGCAGCACATCTGCAGCTGAAAAACTGAGAAGCTATAGCTGCTCCAAACAGGGCCTAAATCTTTTCTGGCTCACACCCATATGTTGCTGAGTAGACATTAGATCATTTTTTATCAATCTTGCCCTCTCCACTAATTCAGAGAAATCTTTGATCTTGAATGGAACAAGTGGGTGTCTTAAGTTATCTCTGAGTTCTATCAAAAATATATAGCAATTCTCCTTTGAGTAGCACCCATCAATTGAGCCACCAAACTGATAAATTGAGTCATAAAATCTGATAGAAGAGCTCTCACTGTACTCTGTACAACCCCAACCTGACTGGAACTTTGTCCGTCCATCACATCTTAATCTTGGGGATCCATAATTACTCAATAATTACACCTAACATGCACATGCAATAACTTAATATAACATATATAAAATAAAAGGTAGAAAAGAAAATTAATCATATATTACCCAATACTCTCACACTTATCTACTAATCAATCCTATGACTCTGTTTAGAAATTAAGTCCTCCAAATTCATTGCTCCGATACCAATAAGTTCTTTCACAACCCAACTCGATGTAGTCTATTATATCGACGCGGGTCATCTCGTGTCGAGGTCGTAATAGATAAATTATTACCCAAGTTCTATTTAGAATGAATCTTATTTACTTTTTTTTTCTTCACGTTTCACATACAGAGCCACTAATATCATCAAATATTGTAAAATAAAGACACTCAAAATTCATTCACATATATAGATATAAAAGAAAAGAAATATATACAACAATCATGATTTAATCTCTCTATAATAAAAAAAAAACTAAGCATTATCATGACTATAAAAACTAAAGATATCAAATACTGACATACATAAAATCAAGCTCTCACAAGTAATGCAAAAGCCTCTACTCAACCTTGAGTCTTACCCTTCTTTAAAACATGGCACACGAGTAAAGTAGGGGTGAGCAACCACAGCTCAATATGCTACCCAAAATATATGCAAATTTCAATATTTAAAAAAAATAAACATGTATTAGATGTAAATAATTCCAACATGCCAAAATATCATGTGTAGTATCTATCCCAATGCAAGTATAATAAATTGTAACTACAGTAGACATATGATAAGTAATATTATAGGCAAATGATATCACAAGTGCGAGAAAATAACATGAAAATCAAATTCAATTCTTTATTTGAATTATTTTAAAATTTTTCATTCGCTTCCTTATACCTCCACTTCCACTTATATCTCAACTTGCTCATATTTCTCGTATGTCCTTTATAACTCCAATTTCACATACACCTCCACTTACTCACATCTCTTCAAGCGTATCAAACACACAGATGAATAATTACCCAGGTAAAACCCTTATAACTCCACTTGATTGCACATAATATCATACAGTCCTACACAACCACTTGTAGATCCCACATTTTTATTATTTTTGGCACATATTTATGATACAAAAGCCTATAAATGCTAACAGTTTTAGCATAATAAATTTCACAAAATGCAATAAAAAGTGGTACATACTAGTATACACAAGTGATAATGTAATTTGTAAGGAAAAAAATCTACGCTTATCGACAAATAAATTTGCAAAACTACTTTTATGGAATGTCTAGAATAATATTTAAAACTTTTCTTTCAGGTTTAGCGTAGTGCCAAAATATACAAAATATTGTATAACAGAAAAACTTGTCGAAAAATAAATATTTTTATGTAGATATGTCCAACAAAGTCAAATCTACAACATATAAAAATTTGTGCGGTTAAGAGTTTGTAAATCTCCATAGATCTGATTTTATACAAAATTTCAACAAATAAAATACCAAAAATTTACAAAGAAACAATGAAATTGAAATCTAAAGTAGATTAACAGTAGCTTACCTAGAGCCTGATTTTAGATATGTCAGTATCTTATATCTTTATTTTTGACAATCAAGATGATGCGTTGTTTTTTTATGATAAAGAGATTAAACAATGATTGTTGTATAGATTTCTTTTGTTGTGTATCAATATCATCTGAATGAACTTTCGATATCCTTATTTTACAATATTTGATGATATTAGTGGCTTTGTACATGAAATTTGAAGAAAAAAATAAGTAAATAAGATTCCTTCCAAATTGATCTTGGTAATAATTTATTTTTTATGACACGAGACGATCCGCCTAAATATGATGGGTAACTTCGAGTTGGGTTGTGAAAGTTTTTTTTTTAAATTTAAATAAAGGATATAAATGTAATTATTATTTTTTTTAAATAATTATAAAATTTAAGAAAATCTCTTTATATCATGAACTATAAAGCTCCAAAAACTATAGAAAAATTTGTCTAAAATAAAATGGTGAAACAATTTGCAATCTAAACACCAGATGGTTCCAAAAATCTCACTTTTATAAGGATGTATTAAATCCTTTAAAAAAAATCCAACAAAAACTTTTTATTCATTTACCTATAATGCCCATAAAAAAGTTAAAAATNAAATGAAAATTCTACATGTTACAACATCAAATGCATCCTTAGCCTTCTGCTGAGTCTAATTATAAACTCTAGGCTAAGCTCAAGTAGTAGCAATAGGAGTAACATATTTTCTCTGACTCTCTCTCTACTGTCTGCCTTCTAGTGAATCTCCCTCTACCTATACTAGATGATCCTTCACTAAAAGTTCTTGATGGGATCGCCTTCTGCTATCTATCAACCCTCTGGTTTACTCGAGTATCAGCTCTGCGCTCAGATGCTTTCTGAGGACACCCTATTATCTTATGGCCTGGCTAACCACACTTAAAACACTACTCATAAAATAAATAATATTGATCATGATGTCTTTTTCCACATGAAGTACAAACTAGAGCACTACTCACTGAGATAGAGAATGCTTGCTCCCAAAAAGCTATAGAAACTATCCCAGAGTCATACGATCCAAATCGACTCTACTTCCCACTACCACTACTTTTAAAAGCCTCCTCTCTAAGGTTGCGTTTGGCGCGGAGTTTTACATGCGGCGCGGAACCACACCGTGATTTTGTTTGCGTTTGGGGCGACGATTGAGCTGCGGTGGGACGCGAAATCGATAGAACGTGGAACACGAACAATACCCCACGACTTGGCTTCTTCACTCGGCGTTTTACCCTAATACCCAACCCCGAACATTTCTCGCTCGCTCATGAAAAGTCGAAATCCAGAGATCGAAGATCCCCTCTCGTCCTCGTCTTCGACAGATTGTTGCTTCTCTCCGACACATCTCGCCCCATTCACCCGCTCCCTCCTCTTCTCACGAGCACCTCTTCCTTCTCTTCGAGTCGATATGAACTCTATTTTTTTAAGGTTTTCTCACGAGTAGCACTTCTCAGAGGTAGAGGTCAGCTTAGCAGTAAGCACTCACTAATAATCAAATTGGCAAATGAAGTTGAGATGCATCATATTTATGTTACTAGTCATCTTCTCCAACTTCTGTTTATTTCCTTATTAATTTAATACGTTGTATGCAAGCAAAATCACTCATAGAAATTGGTGATCTTTTTCTTCTTTCTTATAGTTTATTTCATATAAATTTTATATTTAGAACACACACAGCATAATAATTTTATGATTTATATGTATTTGATATCACTTCAAAAATACAACAATATTTAATTGTTTTTCACGCATAGATAAGGGGGCACACATGTAAAAAATGAGGTTTAAGTATAAAAAATTTAAGTACATAGGAATTGAGTGGTATGTATGCATGAATAAATTGCTTTATGAATGTTATTAGATATCCTTGGATCATTACCTATAGTTTATTTCTCGAATCAATAACATGACTAAATGATTTTTTTTCAAAATAATATAATTTAATTTCTGCTTTTGAATTATTAAATAAGTGGGTTTCACAATTCTGTTACAAACAAATTTATTAAACAGGGGCATAATAGTCAATTTTCCAGAAACAGCTGCCCCACAACTGTTTTCATACAGCTGTAACAAACAGACAGTCAGCTTCCCCGCAACAACTTCCTGGGGCAGCGCAGCTGCAGCTGAAATGCTGAGAAGCTATAACTGCTCAAACAGAGCCTAAATCTTTTCCAGCTCACATCCATATGTTGTTGAGTAGACATTATATCATTTTTTATCAATCTTGCCCTCTCCACTAATTCAGAGAAATCTTTGATCCTGAATGGAACAAGTGGGTGTCTTAAGTTATCTATGAGTTCTATCAAAATATATAGCAATTCTCCTTTGAGTAGCACCAATCAATTGAGCCACCAAACTGATAAATTGAGTCATAAAATCTGATATAAGAGCTCTCACTGTATTCTGTACAACCCCAACCTGACTGGAACATCTTAATCTTGGGGATCCATAATTACTCAATAATTACACCTAACATGCACATGCAATAACTTAATATAACATATATAAAATAAAAGGTAGAAAAGAAAATTAATCATATATTACCCAATACTCTCACACTTATCTACTAATCAATCCTATGACTCTGTTTAGAAATTAATTCCTCCAAATTCATTGCTCTGATACCGATAAGTTCTGTCACAACCCAACTCGATGTAATCTATTATATCGACCCGGGTCATCTCGTGTCGAGGTCGTAATAGATAAATTATTACCCAATATCTATTTAGAATGAATCTTATTTACTTTTTTTTTTCTTCACGTTTCACATACAGAGCCACTAATATCATCAAATATTGTAAAATAAAGACACTCAAAATTCATTCACATATATAGATATAAAACAAAAGAAATATGTACAACAATCATGATTTAATCTCTCTATAATAATAAAAAAAAAAAAATTAAGCATTATCATGACTATAAAAAATAAAGATATCAAATACTGACATACCTAAAATCAAGCTCTCACAAGTAATACAAAAGCCTCTACTCAACCTTGAGTCTTACCCTTCTTTAAAACATGGCACGCAAGTAAAGCAGGGGTGAGCAACCACAGCTCAATATGCTACCCAAAATATATGCAAATTTAAATATTTAAAAAAAAATAAACATGTATTCGATGTAAATAATTCCAACATGCCAAAATATCATGTGTAGTATCTATCACAATGCAAGTATAATAAATTGTAACTACAGTACACATATGGTAAGTAATATTATAGGCAAATGATATCACAAGTGCGAGAAAATAACATGAAAATCAAATTCAATCCTTTATTTGAATTATTTTAAAATTTTCCATTCGCTTCCTTATACCTCCACTTCCACTTATATCTCAACTTGTTCATATTTCTCGTATGTCCTTTATAACTCCACTTTCACATACACCTCCACTTACTCACATCTCTTCAGGCGTATCAAACACACAGATGAATAATTACCCAGGTAAAACCCTTATAACTCCACTTGATTGCACATAATATCATACAGTCCTACACAACCACTTGTAGATCCCACATTTTTATTATTTTTGGCACATATTTATGATACAAAAGCCTATAAATGCTAACAGTTTTAGCATAATAAATTTCACAAAATGCAATAGAAAGTGGTACATACCAGTATACACAAGTAATAATGTAATTTGTAAGGAAAAAAATCTACACTTATCGACAAATAAATTTGCAAAACTACTTTTATGGAATGTCTAGAATAATATTTAAAACTTTTCTTTCAGGCTTAGCGCAGTGCCAAAATATACAAAATATTGTACAACAGAAAATACCTGTCGAAAAATAAATATTTTTATGTAGATATGTCCAACATAATCAAATCTACAACATATAAAAATTTGTGCGGTTAAGAGTTTGTAAATCTCCATAGATATGATTTTATACGAAATTTCGACAAATAAAATATAAAAAATTTACAAAGAAACAATGAAATTGAAATCTAAAGTAGATTAACAGTAGCATACATAGAGCCTGATTTTAGATATGCCAGTATCTTATATCTTTATTTTTGACAATCACGATGATGCTTTGATTTTTTTATGATAAAGAGATTAAACAATGATTGTTGTATAGATTTCTTTTGTTGTGTATCAATATCATCTGAATGAACTTTCGATATCCTTATTTTACAATATTTGATGATATTAGTAGCTCTGTACATGAAATTTGAAGAAAAAAAAAAGTAAATAAGATTCCTTCCAAATTGATCTTGGGTAATAATTTATTTTTTATGACACGAGACGACCCGCCTAAATATGACAGGTAACATCGAGTTGGGTTGTGAAAGTTTTTTTTTTTTAAATTTAAATAAAGGATATAAATGTAATTATTATTTTTTAAAAAATAATTATAAAATTTAAGAAAATCTCTTTATATCATGAACTATAAAGCTCCAAAAATTATAGAAAATTTTGTCTAAAATAAAATGGTGAAAACAATTTGCAAACTAAACACCAGATGGTTCCAAAAAGCCCACTTGTATAAGGATGTATTAAATCCTTAAGAAAAAAAAAATCCAACAAAAACTTTTTATTCCTTTACTTATAATGCCCTAAAAAAGTTAAAAATATGTGCAAAATATTTGGTGAAGACATTTTATAAATCTAGCATGAAACAAAATCACTAAAAATCAACTAATAAATTGAGCATCAAATAAATTCCAAAAACTTCAAGAAATTCAATAAACATAAAATAAACATGTAAGATTTACCAGATCCCAAGAGACTCTCAAAATCAACTCTCAACAGATACACCGGTATATTACAATAGCAGTCGTTACAACAACATTATCACAATAATTTAACGAAGAATTACCACTCGTAAAACCTATGGTAATGCTTAAACAAAGTATAATATTACATAATAACCAACAAATTAAGTAAGTTTTAATCCAATGGGGAGGCTTATCCACAAAAGATGCTTCATAGGAACTTCTAGAAGATAAATAAACCCCCTACTTATATGTTGACCATGAGGACAATGTTACCCCTCCACCATGGGAGTATTTGATAGGAACACAGAACTAGATGCTGAGGAACAACATGAGGAAACAGAAACAACCACAATGGATGGCTGATTTCGTCACAAAATAAATTTGTAACCCTTAAAAGAAAGTTGCACTCCAATTTTCAATTAGAATAAGATAGATCTTGTAATGTTTGTCACAAAATGATCAACAAAAAAATGCTCTAATAGAAACAAATCAAGAATTTATTGTAATAAGAAACTAGGTATGTAAATGATAAAAAAAAATCATAAACAAAACATTGTAGCCAGTAGGTTGACTCAAAAAAAAGAAAGAAATGTAGTTTTTTCTTCGATTTTACAAGAGATTTGAGAAAGGTGCTCGAAGCCGCTCGAAGGACTCGAAGCAGAAGAAGATATCCCAAAAGAGCCGTGTGTGAAGCACTTCGGGGAGAGGAGATAACCCTAATATGTTTTCTATAAAGGCTTTCTTTGAGATACAGGACTCTTGCTTAAAGATACAGGACCCTATCATATTGAGTGCTCCTTTTTTTTTCTTCTTCTTTTTCCTCTCATTTGAAAACAAATTCAGCTTCATTCGGGGAGAGGAGATAACCCTCTCAATATAGTTATATTATTTAATAATCTGATTATATTAAAAGATAAAATGTGATGCACAATCAAGCACAAGTAAAAAAAAAAGTAAACATTATCCTAATATAAAATGTACATAACATCATGACATCATTAAAATAGAACAAATACAGGTTTTTTTTGCAAAAAAATAAAAATATGTATTCCACACAACTTACTTGCACAGGCCAGTCCACACAAAATATTTATTTCACATAGCACATACTAATACAATCTCTGGCACATTTATCATTAGCTTCTGTTATGTAGGAACTTACCTGCTTGAGAGGCCAGAGCAAGAGATTTAGCGCTTGTGCTGCTCATCAAGAGCTCCTTTTCCGCCCTTCTCCTATGCTGCCTTGCATTCTTTGCTCTCTTGGGAGCCAACTTGGCATCCCTCTCTATGAATGCCAATCTGAACTTCTCCGCAATGCTCATCTCCAACGCCGCGTCTTCCGCGGATGCAATCGGAGTTCTTTGAGCATGGCTAATGCCTGAAACAGCCCATGTTTTGGGATCAATGTCCTCCACAACATCATGATCAAGTGTCACAGACTGCATGGCTTCGACAGGAACTCGAACGCCACGAAAACCGATAGATGCTTGCGGATTGACGCAGATGCGAGGGCATTCAGTTGCCAAGATTATTTTCGAATCCTCGTCAATCTTAGGCTGACAAATTAATGAAGTAACATTAATGAGAATATGAAAGGGAATTAAGATAAGAGCTTGTTTATCCAGTTGTGAAAGAAATGTTAATGTCATAAAAGCATTAATTGCACAGAATACAAATAATTAAAGACTGTTAAAAACAGCAGAAAATTTGACTCAATTTCTAGCTCCTCTTCAAACTCAAAAATCAAATTTCGAGTTTGCTCCAAATCGTTTGAACATTTTTAAATCTGCTCCACAAATATTTATAAAAAATATAATGCACAAAACGAAATAATTGTGAAATAGATATATTTGTATATATAAGCAAAAAACAATATCAAGTCAACTCAAAATCAAATCATTTTGAGTAGGCTCAATTCGAAATGATTTTGATTTCTAGTCGAGTTTAAACAGAGCATTTATTTTCTTTTTTCGAAATCGAGTCGAACATAATTTCTTAGAACTCGGCTCTATATCACTGCTATACTTAATCATTGGTGATGTAAAATAAAGTATTTGATCTATCATGCACAGATCATGACAAACAAACAATTTTCTTGCCATTAAATGATACACCTAAACCCTTCCTCAAATAATATTTTCAACAGTATTGTCAATGATCCATCCTCAAGCCAATCTAACCTCAGCACAAAGCCATGCATCAAATCAAACTAATTTAGGCCTAGCTATACCTTAGCTCAATTCAATCTCAAACTAATCCATACCTAGAATATTTAGAGCTTGATCCAAATAAAGAAGTAGGGCATTTACATACATAGCGCAAATTTTTTATGTATTTATAAATCTCACAGCTAAACTTTAATATTTACACAAAAAGCACTCAAATCTTTAATATCACACAAAAATAACACTATTGCCACTTTTAAAAGTCAAATACACATTTTCATGCATATATTTAAAACACCAAAGTGCTATGTATGTAAATATGAAAGTTTAGGTGCAAGATATGTAAATAAATAAGAATTGAGAGCTACATATGTAAATTTCCTAAGAAAAAAGAAAATAAATTAAAATTCTCATCCATTTTCATTATTTTAAGAAATTTTTTAATATGCATGTCTGTTTCTTTTGATACAAACTTTTTACATGCATATATGCAGCTATATTCATGCATAAGTTTCTCTTTGTTTCACCAGTTGCTATATAATACTTACCCATACAAGCCAGCGCAGTGATTGAGCGCCATTGCCAATATCCATGCTCTCCAGCTCCTCCCATGACTCTCCATCCACATTATCTAATTTAGGTTTCAAGATACTCAAGCATCTACGTGCAGTAAATTCACTCCTTGGGCTTCCTCTGCAATCATTGCATATAATCTTTGATCATATCCTGTTATTTAAATATAATCTTAATCAAATTATACGAAACTTAAATTCATCATACAAAAACTATCTTGCTAAAAAGTAGCAACTAGTTTGACTCGAAGAAATTTAGGCAGGACTGTATCACTCTTCTTTCTAATTCTAGCAACAAATCAGTTTTCTAAAACAGAAATCGGCAATTCCATGTTTTCTGCAGTAAAATTACTCTTACCCGCATCTCAATGTTGCTAAGGAACGACAATGATCAAAGAGGTATGTTACACCTGCTACAGTAATTTTGTCGCACCGGCTGCACAAAAAATCAATCAATAACATCAGAATTCCTCATAGAAGGCACAGCAAAAGAAGCTAACAAAGAGTTTCAATGCACTCCAAGAGTTTCAATTCTATAAATTCCCACAAAAAAAGGGGTGGAAATCGATGCATTTTTTCATGGGGTTGCCTAATCTTTTCTAGAAGCCAAAATAGGGAATAAAAAACTATTATTAATCGTATATGCATCATAAATTTCTTAAATGACAAATGAGAGCTGGCAGAAATCGAGAGAGGAAAACAAGAAAACATTTTTTTAAGAATGATGAATAACAAAAGTCTGATCTCAAATGAATTTGCTCGACAACAAACTTAAGAACACTAATGTAGATTTCATAATGAGTGGTGACAGCATAAAAAATCATGATTTTTTTACGATGGTGGTCTTTTTGTATGTGATCAGGCAATTGCACTTGGTATCAGGTTGCGCAATTAAGTCTTGCTTGATTATGAAAAGGAAGCAAAGTAAACCTTGGTCAAGTTAGAGCCCATGTGATGATTTCAGAGAAGTCATTTTGGTTCCTGTCATCGAAGTGACATGCCTTAATTCAAAGGTTTAATTGTGTATGTTTGCGCAAGATGTGATCGAATAATATAAAGAGATCTGACTCGCACTGTATGGCCGAATGACCAATCAGTATCTTCACAGGATTCGCTCAAGCTCAGATACAAGCCAGGTCAGCTGAAAAGTCAGCAAGGCGAACCAAACAGATTTATTAGTCAATTCGGCACACTAATCAACTCAACAACCTGTAGGCTCTGAAAATTCAAAAAGCTTCTTGGACTCTCGTCGAGAGCTTAACATGACGTGTCTGTTAAGTTTCCGGATTGAATTTTCAGAAATCAGATGAGATAGTATATAAGACACTACCTAGAAATTTCTACCTCATTTTTCTGAGGACTTTAAGATCTAGGGTTTGATATTTCTCATCGGCTCAAGCCCCTATGGTTGATTACCCGTCCCGATAACGGGAGAGCACTTTCAATTAAAGTTAATCATTACATGCTAAGCATTTGGATTTAACATATAGTAGCAGTAGACTTGAGAATTGAAATTATAAAAATTATCATCAATGTGAGCTCAAAGCAGATGCAGGGGGAGAGGACGACGAACTCGATTAAGAATCCCATGGTTCCGACATCCCAGGTTGTCATGGTCCCTAGTCAACTTAGTCGGTGGAGGTTGTCGGCCCAACCTGGCCGAAGGATTCTTACCAGCATTCTTGGGTTGTTTCATTCAAAGAAACATTGTTGACCTGGGGTGAATATTTGCTTAAAGAGCTAATCTAAGTCGATCTTAGATTACAAAAGGCTTTCTACCTTATCAAATATACCCTATGATTCAATAACAAAAGGGCTGACTGCTATTGAGGAACATAATGGCTACAGCCGTGACTGTAATATAATGGTATTAATTGGCGACAAATCACCTAATCAAAGGGCTTTGATCGTAATCGCTTCTTTGTGGTGTCATTTGACGACAAAACTATGCGGACAAAGGATTCGGGTCACATCCTTACTGGCATAAAATTTATTTTGAGCATGAATTTAGTGTTACACTTGATACGACATTGACTCTTTGTGAGCTTGAATCAATGTTAGATTTATCCACATTTACAAACTGTTGTGGAGGGAGGATAGAGTTTTGATTTAAGCATCAAGTGACATAATTTTCATTTGAATATTATTTTTTATAATTTAAAATATTTTAATTCTATAAATGAACCCCTCCGGTTAAAATTTACGATCAACACAGCCATCATAAGGGAAGTGATTGCTTAAACATCATTTAGAGCAATAGTCCTGTCAACTCCAGTCCTTGTAAGGAGGATTGGGCTAGCTCAGTGGAGGCTCAACCCTATCGATTCTCTTCTCCGTAGGGAGGAGGATCGGATTGGCTCAACAGGGGCTCAATCTTGTCGACTCCGGTTCAAGCAAGGAGGATTAGATAGGCCAATGTGTGAGACTTACAACTTTGCCCTATAGGCGAGGCGGCCCGCTGCCCACGCAGCATTCTCAGGCGTACAAGTTTAAGAACTTGGATGATCCCCAAAGCAAATAAGGGTATTTCATATTTTTTAATTTTGACTGATTTTTACGAAGGTTTTATTGTTATTTGCACTGTATACTATTATTGAGTTGCGTGCAGATATTTTCATTTAAGATTTTAGTTTCGCCTTCTTTCTGCTCATGTATTTAGGGTTGCGGATTTGGTGACGAACATTTAAAACTTCACCTCAAGCGCCTTAGTATTGTCTTCTGTCCGCTTTTAGATGTATGTTGTGAATTCGGCAGTGATGAAGACTTCCTAGACTTCCATTGCATATTCGAAATTATGTATCTCTCCCATCCTTAGCTCGCATTTGAGTGTCTAGGCGGGCCCCCTCCGTAGGTTTCATTCGAGCTCGTTGATGAGTAGTCGAGTCCCCTGCGAGTCATGCAGGTTCTATTTATATTTAGTTCTGTCGTTTAAAATAATTTATACAATCATTTTTGTCTTTAACATATAGTTTAGAAGATTTCATTCCATTTCAATTTAGTTGCTCTTTTATGATTGGCATTCTGACCTAAATCCAATAGCTTTTCGACAGCCACCAAACATCGCCCTCCATTGAGGGGCGGCTTCGGGAACGAAGGTTTGCCCACCACGCCAAGAAAGACATTTATGGGTGGCTTGCGCCACGACCCGCCACGCAAAGAAATGCATGCACGAAGCTTCAAGATGTAACAGGATCCACCACTACACTAAGAAAAGTGTGTATGAATGTCACCGTGCAATCTAAGACACCTGCAACATAGTTACCCGGCGCGTCAGGAAAAGTAGGATACGAATAGATTGTGTGGGAGGGCCCAAACATGACACCATGCTCACACAATAACCACAACATCAAATGATTCAAAAAAGAGAAAATACAGAAAAATACATGAAAGACCTAAAGAAAAAAAACCAAAAAGTGTCAAAATACGAAATATCAGGTAGCTAGAGAACGACCCAATTTTGTCTTGCCTCTGCCTCTAGTTATAGGGAAGGAGTCAACTAATAAATTGGTAAGATAAGTGTCATTGTCAGTAGTAGCCAATGTATCATCCAATATATTCCCGAGCTCGAGTCGGTCTCTATTCTTCTTCTTCCTCTCGGAATAGACCTGTCATTCCTCATTCGAAGATTGACTCACCTGATCAGTAGATTGGTCTAAAGTGTGTCGGACATGTGTAAGTTGTTGAACATTAGAATCAATTACTTGTTGTACCGGCTGATCTTTTATCGGATCGAATGAGCACTCTCGTGTGTCTTGGCATATAAGTGGGTCTTTTTCAATAACAGAGAGTGGTATAAGCACATTTGGATCTCTATCTGTAGTATGGTGTTCTTCATCTGGGACTGCGGTGTTGGAAAAAGGTTCGGGTTGCACCTTCTCAACAGGGATGGTAGGTGGCTGATCTTTAGCGAAATTCGACCTTAGATGAGGATACAAGCGATAGCAAATAGTAGAATTGTGGCCAAACATACTACAATGAGAGCAATAAGAAGGATGTGGTTCTATTTCAACCTTTTGTCAATACTCGTTGTGAGTGGTGTTAATCTATATCTCATCCGGAGCTAGTTGAGTGATATCTCTCTCAACTAACACACAAACCACAGAGGGTCTGGTAACAGCAAGCGTAGGACTATAAACCTTGAGAGGCTTACCGTAAGTAGTTGCTAAAGAGTAGAGAATTTTCAAGTTGAACAAATGTAATTTTAATCCCAGAAACTTTATACAAATATGAATGATAGAGGACTCTGCTTTTGAATCAAAATCGACAGTTCACTTGAGAATTTTCATAAAACAGTTGTCAATCTTGATAACTTTTCGAGAAAAAATGCGAGTGTAATCGACATCGTGAGATAACTAAATAAGTATATGTCGACCGTCAAGTAAGCCAATATTCTAACTGCTCAATAGTTTCATAGTATCAAACTCTTTTCGAATGATCTTTAGTTTTAGGTGATCATAAAGGAATTTCCCCACTAGAGCAAAACGCGAAGAGACGCGAGAGTACTGATTTCAACCTCAGTGAGAATAAGAGCATGCTTCCCATTTTTTTTGCCAAGTTTTTTAATAAAAGTGTGATCACCACCACCTTCAAGAGCATCGTGAAAAGATTGAGGAACATTGCAGGGCTTGTCAATATGAAAACCAAGCTCTGAACATGAAAGAGGAGCACGAGTAGAAACACGAGTAGGAATAGAAAAATCGTCGGCAATGCATTGGCATAGAAATGCATCGTCGAGGCCATCTCCAAAATGGCCAGACGAGCTGATAGAAAAGGCGAGCAGAGGAAATTTTTGTCGGGCAGGGCGACAGAAACTCGTCGAGTACAGAGACCTTCTCTCGGGCAGGGCGACAGAGGCGATGTCGAGTACGGGAACTTTCTGTCGGCAAGGCGAAGGCATCGTCGAGTACAAGGACGACGGAAGCCGCGACCTAGCGAGGAAGCGTCGTCGATTGCATGTGTTAAGAAAAGAAGCGAGTGAAACCCTACGTCGTCAAAGCAGACGAAGCGTAGAGGTTGACGGAACGACGAAACTGATAGCGTGAAACTCTTTGTCGTCGAGCACGACAAAGCCGGTGGAGTGAAGCCGAGAGGNGCATAAAAAATCATGATTTTTTTACGATGGTGGTCTTTTTGTATGTGATCAGGCAATTGCACTTGGTATCAGATTGCGCAATTAAGTCTTGCTTGATTATGAAAAGGAACCAAAGTAAACCTTGGTCAAGTTAGGGCCCATGTGATGATTTCAGAGAAGTCATTTTGGTTACTGTCATCGAAGTGGCATGCCTTAATTCAAAGGTTTAATTGTGTATGTTTGCGCAAGATGTGATCGAATAATATAAAGAGATCTGACTCGCACTGTATGGCCGAATGACCGATAATTCAGCCCTGATCAGTATCTGCACAGGATTCGCTCAAGCTCAGATATAAGCCAGGTCAGCTGAAAAGTCAGCAAGGCCAACCAAACAGATTTATTAGTCAATTCGGCACACTAATCAACTCAACAACCTGTAGGCTCTGAAAATTCAAAAAGCTTCTTGGGCTCTCGTCGAGAGCTTAACATAACGAGTCTATTAAGTTTCCAGATTGAATTTTCAGAAGACAGATGAGATAGTATATAAGACACTACCCAAAAATTTCTACCTCATTTTTCTGAGGACTTTAAGATCAAGGGTTTGATATTTCTCATCGGCACAAACCCCTATGGTTAATTAACCGTCCCGATAACGGGAGAGCTCTTTCAATTAAAGCTAATCATTACATGCTAAGTATTTGGATTTAACATATAGTAACAGTAGACTTGAGAATTGAAATTATAAAAATTATCATCAATGTGAGCTCAAAGCAAATGCAGGGGGAGAGGACGACGAACTCGATCAAGAATCCCATGGTTCCAACATCCCAGGTTGTCATGGTCCCTAGACAACTTAGTCAGCGGAGGTTGTCGGCCCAACCTGACCAAAGGATTCTTGTCAGCATTTTTGGGTTGTTTCATTCAAAGAAACATTGTCGACCTGGGGTGAATATTTGCTTAAGGAGACTAATCTAAGTCGATTTTTGATTACAAAGGGCTTTCTACCTTATCAAATATACCCTATGATTCAATAACAAAAGGGCTGACTGCTATTGAGGAACATAATGGCTGCAGTCGTGACCGTAATATAATGGTATCAATTAGCGATAAATCACCTGGTCAGAGAGTTCTGATCGTAACCGATTCTTTGTGGTGTCATTGGCGACAAAACTATGCGGACAAAGGATTCGAGCCACATCCTTACTGGCATAAAATTTATTTTGAGCATGAATTTAGTGATACACTTGATACGACATTGACTCTTTGTAAGCTTGAATCAATATTAGATTTATCCACCTTTACAAACTGTTGCAGAGGGAGGATAGAGTTTTGATTTAAGCATCAAGTGACATAATTTTCATTTGAATATTTATAATTTAAAATATTTTAATTTTATAAATGAACCCCTCTGGTTAAAATTTACGATCAACACAACCATCATAAGGGAAGCNGGAATAGAGATTGTCCATCTACTTTGAAAGACAATAACGGATATCACCACAGCGCTATATTCAGGCTAGTATGAAAACAGCAAGAGAGTAAACTTGGTAGTTGACGTTAGCTTACACAAAAAAAAAGAACATATGTTTTTTCATCACAAACCAAGTAAAACAACACTTCATTGTTAGGAAACCTCAGAAAAAATCACCCAATTTTTTAACGAGACAAGTATCGAATTAAGCTAATAGGACCACATACAAGAAAAAGAAGACAAGATTCAAATCCAGCTCATCTCAAGGAGAAACTACCATTTTAACATGGACTAGCCCCAACCCTTCATTGCACACCCGAACTCGGACATGTGACCACACAAAAACCACCTTGTTTAACTGTTATCCAGGTTTAAAGGTATGGTAACATTGGGCAAAGAATGGCATGTTAAAGTTTAAATGAGCATGCCAAGCACAGACAAAACTTCACTACACATGGGTAGGACACTGAGAAATAATATGATGTCATAAAAGTCACTGAGCCAACTCGAATATATGCTAATCTTTCATAAATTTATACATAATACAAACATTGATCTTGATATTTTTTATCTACCAAACCAAAGTCAGTAAATTAATGCTCACGTAAATTTAACCACAACCAATTTGTAGGCAGTAAATTATTTGTGGATATAATCCTAAAAGTATATGTTACACATAAAGACTATGGTTGAGCCACATTATTGATAGAGTGGATAATGTATAGCTAGGGCGGGGGAGAGAGAAGAGTAACTTCGACTACAATTCATTTTGTCACGACCTGGTCAGGACTTAGAATTAACCGAGACGAGAACAGACGGTCTGATGGTGAAATTAAGTTTTATATTATTCTATTTCTATCACTAAAAGTTTAATTTCCATATATTAATTAAAAGAGTCACTAAAGAAAGTACTTTAATTAACGAATAAATGTTTACCTCACCAATCTTACATTCAATAAACATTATCTACACTAGTACTTATCTTATTCAAAAGCTTAAAACTTGAAAAAATATTAAAACAATATAATAAATTATCTAGGATAACCCAGTGAAGCAATTATACTTGTAAACTACAATAAGCCAAAGAAAAGAAAGCAATTGCATCTTGGTCTTTCATATTTTATTATAGAAATTCATATAATAATATAATGCATGTATTATTGACATTTATTGAAACAAAAAAATTTAAAACTTTATATACATTAACTTTAACATTACTTTTCAAGATTTATTCTTCACCTTTACTTTTACGTCATGCATTTAACTTTCAAATCTATCTCAGGAGCATCATCAAACATCACCTAACACACTCGTGACTAACATTATCCAGTCAGTACAGTAGTTCATAAAACATCACCTAACACACTCCTGATTAATATTATCCCGTCAATACAGCAGTTCGTGATTTAATTTACAAGATTATCTGAGATGTAATAGTGTCTACTTATCCCTGCCCTATACATTCCCGTTGGCACAACGGTTAGAGATATAAATTGCACAATTGTCTGAGATAAAAAAATGCATACTCATCCCCAATCAATACTCTCCTGTCAGCATAATGGATAGTCAAGTTTCACAATTGGCTAAGATGATAGCAAAAACATCCATGTACGCGGGTACATTGGCATCCCCAACCAGTACCATAAGAGGGTGAACTCCTCTTTTTAGCATATACATACAAGCATTCATACAAACAGTATTTTCATTTCATTTTTCGAGGCATACATTACTTTCTTATGGGTCACTTACTTTCATCTACTAATGAATAAATGCATAATTTAACATATAAACAATTCTACAACTATTTTATGCGGAACTCTTAACATGTATACTTCTAAATGTCATGCAATAATTTGATGTTTTTATAGGAAAACTAGTACGCAACTATTTATGCAGTAGTGTTAATATACATACTTACTCTGATGTGTAATTATTTATCTTGTATATTTTTTCTATCTAACAATATGAAGAATTTAATGTAATGTTAATCTTACTAGAATAAAACATAAATAAAATCAACTATACATTTAGAAAGAATGAAAATTAATGAAATTTAGAAATATAATTATTCATTTCAAGCACAAAAAATTATTTTGTAAGTTAATTTGTTTGGCCTTACAATCTTAATCACGAATTTCAATTCATAAGATATTAGTATTAAATTATTAGCATTTCAAATTAATTTAAATAAAAACACCAAAATCTATTCCACACCTTTTCTTTCTCCTTATATTAAAGTCAACAATTTTGGTTTCCAAATCTTACGAAGCAAGAGTTACTTGATTTAGGATATCTTAGTTCTCAATTCACTGGCTCGGTGCAACTTAAACTCCCATAAGAGAGCAAAACCCGCAAACTAGGGCTACTCAACTTAGTTCAATTCTTCTCGCACGAGCCGCTTCTCCCTCCTTCCTCTCATTTTGCTCGAACTCCGCTCCTCTAGTACGAAAGCTACTTTTGTCTTCCTACACATTGCTTTGTAGACTTCATCTTTTTCCTCTCCTACTCACAACTCACAACGTTGCTCGCACGCAAAAGAGCAAGGCTTGTTGGGGCTTCGACTTTGACTCTAGTTACCAAACCTTCTCTTTCCGTCTTCCTTTGTCAGGACAAAGAAGCAACCCTTGTAATTAGTTTGAATTTTTCTATCCTTCTCTTCGGTGTCATCTCTCGCAAACAAATCCTAGGAATATTGCAACGTCATCGTTCCTCCGGTAAGAGAAGCACGAGATCTCTCCTTCTTCTCCCTTCTCTCTAATTGGTTCGATCGCTAAATGCTTTGAATTGGGATGATTTACTCTTTAAATCAAAATTGACAAGAAGGTTATGCTCAAATTGACCCAAGCGTGTCAATTTTTTTTTATATTTCGTTTTATTATATTATTCAATTATTTTATATATGTGTGTGTGCTCGTGCGCATGTCTTTATATATATATATATATATATATAAT
>JXCR01145303.1:193383-208988 GCA_002079205.1 Phalaenopsis hybrid cultivar | reverse complement strand
AAGTGCATGAAGCATACAAAATTGAGAGCACAATGCTTTTAAATTGTTTTATTTCATATGATCTGAAGTAGAAATATACTGGATAGCATTTACATCATACACTCTATCATCAACATTATCTATACGCCTCTTATTCCAACTTTTTGAAATCATCCTATTGGCATTTTTTAATTCTCCAACAGCAGAGAAAAATTAGGTCCAACCAGGTACAGAATGAGACTGCACTCATCGCAGTACAGCAATGAATGCGTGAATGAAGTTTGAGCATTCAAAACAAAACAACAGGAGCAATTGATCCAAGAAACTAATGAAATTTAACTCAAAGTATATTTTCTTCTCATAGTCAACAGCTACGAGGATACATGAATCTAAGTGTTTGCTTTGCATGACTACACGAGTCTGCCACATTGTCAAACGGGATGGCTGTCAGGGTTACGCTAGCAGCAGAAACAACAGCTGTGATTGCGAGAGGGTAAATTGTTCCCAGCATCCTGCACTTTTGCAGTAAACTGCATGCCAAATACCACCTGAGAGCAGCATAGTAACTGATGCTGCGATACCACATAAAAGGAAAACATGCCAACTAGGCCTTAAATCAACATAACTAGCTTTATGACCTATATAAAAATACATACAATGCATTTCCAGATATCAAATAACAGATTAGAACTACATCTGTGCACATGCCTCCAGTGAATACAAGTTCGTTCAAATATATTTTAAAAAAAATGCTTTGATATAAAAAATATAGCAACTAACCTAATTTTCAATAAACGTTGAGAAGGACAAAGGAGATTTAATTTAACCGAAAGATGATAAACCAGTAATAAAATATAAATTCATCACTTCTTCATTTCACTAAGATACCTTGATACCAGCAGGAAATTCTGAAGCAATCTCCGATATGTCTGAAATGATATCCTCTAAATGTTGACCAAGGACACCAATACACAAACTGACTAGCCTTTGAGGCTTCTTCTTACTAAATGGTAAAGCTGAAAATTGATTTGAGGCAAATAAATCAATTAAGCAAAAAAGGAGTGAAGAGAAACTTCAAAAAAAAAGTATGTTGTCATCAAATTTTGAGGCAGCGCAAAAATCATTTATAGGAATAGAGATTGTCCATCCACTTTAAAAGACAATAACGGATATCACCACAGCGCTATATTGAGGCTAGTATGAAAACTGCAACAGAGTAAACTTGGTAACAATATGGAGTTGACGTTAGCTTACACAAAAAAAGAACATATGTTTTTTCATCACAAACCAAGTAAAACAACACTTCATTGTTAGGAAACCTCAGAAAAAATCACCCAATTTTTTAACGAGACAAGTATCGAATTAAGCTAATAGGACCACATACAAGAAAAAGAAGACAAAATTCAAATCTAGCTCATCTCTAGGAGAAACTACCATTGTAACATGGACTAGCCCCTAACCCTTCATTGCACACCCGAACTCGGACATGTGATCACACAAAAACCACCTTGTTTAACTGTTATCAAGGTTTAAAGGTATGGTAACATTGGGCAAAGAATGGCATGTTAAAGTGTAAATGAGCATGCCAAGCACAGGCAAAACTTCACTACACATGGGTAGGACACTCAGAAATAATATGATGTAATAAAAGACACTGAGCCCACACGAATATATACTAATCTTTCATAAATTTATACATAATACAAACATTGATCTTGATATTTTTTATCTACCAAATCAAAGTCAGTAAATTAATGCTCACGTAAATTTAACCACAACCAATTTGTAAGCAGTAAATTATTTGTGGATATAATCCTAAAAGTATATGTTACACATAAAGACTATGGTTGAGCCACATTATTGATAGAGTGGATAATGTATAGCTAGGGCGGGGGAGAGAGAAGAGTAACTTCGACTACAATTCATTTTGTCACGACCTGGTCAGGACTTGGAATTAACCGAGACGAGAACAGACGGTCTAATGGTGAAATTAAGTTTTCTATTATTCTATTTCTATCACTAAAAGTTTAATTTCCACATATTAATTAAAAGAGTCACTAAAAGCACTTTAATTAACGAATAAATGTTTACCTCACAAATTTTACATTCAATAAACATTATCTCCACTAGTACTTATCTTATTCAAAAGCTTAAAACTTGAAAAAATATTAAAACAATATAATAATTTGCATAAGATAACCCAGTGAAGCAATTATACTGGTAAACTACAACAACCCAAAGAAAAGAAAGAAATTGCATGTTGGCCTTTCATATTTTATAATAGAAATTCATATAATAATATAATGCATGTATTATTGACATTTACTCAAACAAAAAAATTTATAACTCTATATACATTAACTTTAACATTACATTTCAAGATTTATTCTTCACCTTTACTTTTACATCATGCATTTAACTTTCACATCTATCTCAGGATCATCGTCAAACATCACCTAACACACTCGTGACTAACATTATCTAGTCAGTACAGTAGTTCATAAAACATCACTTAACACACTCCTGATTAATATTATTCGTCAATACAGCAGTTCGTGATCTAATTTACAAGATTATCTGAGATGTAATGGTGTCTACTTATCCCTTACCTATACATTCTCGTTGGCACAATGGTTAGAGATATAAATTGCACAATTGTCTGAGATAGAAAAATGCATACTCATCCCCAATCAATACTCTCCTGTCAGCATAATGGATAGTCAAGTTTCACAATTGGCTAAGATGATAGCAAAAACATCCATGCACGCGGGTACATTGGCATCCCCAACCAGTACCATAACAGGGTGAACTCCTCTTTTTAGCATACACATACAAGCATTCATACAAACAATATTTTCATTTCATTTTTCAAGGCAAACATTACTTTCTTATGGGTCACTTACTTTCATCTACTAATGAATAAATGCATAATTTCACATATAAACAATTCTACAACTATTTTATGCGGGACTCTTAACATGCATACTTCTAAATGTCATGTAATAATGTGATGTTTTTATAGGAAAACTAGCACGCAACTATTTATGCAGTAGTGTTAATATACATACTTACTCTGATGTGTAATTATTTATCATGTATATTTTTCCTATCTAACAATATGAAGAATTTAATGTAATGTTAATCTTACTAGAATAAAACATAAATAAAATCAACTATACATTTAGAAAGAATGAAAATTAATGAAATTTAGAAATATAATTATTCATTTCAAGCACAAAAAATTATTTTGTAAGTTAATTTGTTTGCCCTTACAATCTTAATCACGAATTTAAATTCATAAGATATTAGTATTAACTTATTAGCATTTCAAATTAATTTAAATAAAAACACCAAAATCTATTCCACACCTTTTCTTTCTCCTTATATTAAAGTCAACAATTTTGGTTTCCAAATCTTACGAAGCTGGTATCTTAGTTCTCAATTCACTAGCTCGATGCAACTTAAACTCCCATAAGAGAGCAAAACCCGCAAACTAGGGCTACTCAGCTTAGTTCAATTCTTCTCGCACGAGCCGCTTCTCCCTCCTTCCTCTCATTCTGCTCGAACTCCTCTCCTCTAGTAAGAAACCTACTTTTGTCTTCCTACACATTGCTTTGTAGGCTTCGTCTTCTTCCTTTCCTACTCACGGCTCACAACGTTGCTCGCACGCAAAAGAGCAAGGCTTGTTGGGGCTTCGACTTTGACTCTAGTTACCCACACCAAACCTTCTCTTTCAGTCTTCTTTTGTCAGGACAAAGCAACAAGTTTTGTAATTAGTTCGAATTTTTCTATCCTTCTCTTCGATGTCATCTCTCGCAAACAAATCCTAGGAATATCGCAACGGCATCGTTCCTCCGGTAAGAGAAGCATGAGATCTCTCCTTATTCTCCCTTCTCTCTAATTGGTTCGATCTCTAAATGCTTTGAATTGGGGTGATTTACTCTTTAAATCAAAATTGACAAGAAGGTTATGCTCGAATTGACCCAAGCGTGTCAAATTTTTTTTATATTTCGTTTTATTATATTATTCAATTATTTTATATGTGTGTGTGCTCGTGCGCATGNGTCCAAACAGTCCCAAGCAAACAAATATAATATAGCCACCAACCAACTTCAAACCTAATTAAAGAAAGTAAAAAGAGGCCCTAAACAACTGGCGGACCCAGCTATCTTGGAAAAAGCCTGGACCAAACCGACTTAGTTGGAGTTGCTGACGACCTATCTAAAATACCATATTCTCCATGAAAAGTGTTGGTGTTGTGGATGATCTGTCAACTAGCAAAAGATGGGATATTGTTTCCTAAATAGTTGACGTTAAACTATTATATGATAGAAATTATGTGGAAGCAAAACTTGAGGTTTACACCTTAAAGATTAAAAAAAAAAAGAGGATCGCATGCATATTAGGTAATGAATTATAACATGGAAAACTCGGCAAAGAAAAACTATTGAACTTAACTTAGTTAAGGATAGTTTCATTACCACGAGTACTTGATTACAATAACCTGCCCTTAAAAAAGTTGGGATTACATTCCAAGAAATGGAGCTATCTTTAGTGCAGATAGCTAGTGGCTACATTGGAAATAAACAATAATTGGAGTCAAGACCTGGAGAGTGACAAGTATTGATATCGGTCACTATTGGATGTAGATTATGAATGGAGAGTAATATTAACATCAACTGAAGATATACTTCAGTGTTGATAGACAATGAGCACTATATGGTGAGTGACATCAAAATCGATGAATTTACATACTAGGCAAACAACGAATGATTGAAATCATTGTTCATCAAGCGCAACAAGGTAATCCAAGCCGCCCTTCGCTTGCTAGCAAATATGATCAACATCCAAGGAAATAAAAGAGAAAATTGGTAAAATAACATAGATTGTTGATTAAAGCTGTAGAATTCTCCTACAAATAAAATTTTCTCTAAGTAAGATTACATTAAGAGTGTGTAAAAAAAGGCCAACCAAATATACACCTTGAATCAGATGACCCAAATAATTATATCCTCACTTCAAAAAGTGATCAAAGGATCTTATGATGGACCAATGGGTCGGTTTAGTGTGGTGTTGCTATCATGGGGTATTCAGTACAATGACATTTAATATTTGTTCAAGCAACTTCATGGTGTACTGGTAATATTGATGGATCTTTCGTTTGAAGATCTTGTATGTTCCAATAATTTGATTAATTACTAATTGTGAATCTATGAAGACTTTTGTTTTTTAGATTTCCATTAAGATTGTCAACTCCAGACTAGTAATTCGAGCTTCAAGGTCAAACTGACCACCGACAATGATTATTGGCAATGGTTCACAATTGGTGATATACTTGATCGGCAATTGAAAGATAACTCATAAAACGTCTTGACATCATGAGCATGGCAAGGTTGACGCTCATCCACAAAATGAGAAGATATGGGACATAATTTCATTATTGTGCTGACAATCGGTTATTATCTAGGTAAGAATTTGCTCATCCTGAGAAGAATNATGATTATAAATATATGATACCTGAGTTATGTAAACACCAATTCCAATAATATTTTATTTTTAGTACTTTGTTTTCTCTTTGTACTTGAGTGCTCAATGGATGTAAAACTTTCTAGCATCATGAAATTAGAGACTATCAACATCCAAGGAAGTACATCCTTACAATGGTGGAGGCGTGGATTGTTATTTGGTTGATCTTTACTTGATCTTTCTCCATTCTAAATTTTCATAGTTGTTGTTATGCTTACATGATTGGATTTTGTCAAAACTTATACAATATTTGCTATCTANCTTACAATGGTGGAGGCGTGGATTGTTATTTGGTTGATCTTTACTTGATCTTTCTCCATTCTAAATTTTCATGTTGTTGTTATGCTTAAATGATTGGATTTTGTCGAAACTTATACAACATTTGCTATCGTATGAGGTTTAATTTCCATTAGCATGATATTTTTAGTGATTTTGAGTTTCTATGTTAAATTTTTAGAGGCAACCAAAAAAGTATCATTTGTGTTTTGCATGTTTTCAAATTTTCATCAAAAGAGATAATTACATCTATTGATATTTAGAATAATGCAGTATTTTTATTGATATGAAAAATGTTATAAATAACCCTTACCCAAATCCTAAAATAGGAAAGATAATAAAAAAAATTAATATGAAAGAAAAGATAAACTCCTAATATCTTCAATTAATCAATTCATATTAATCATTTTGGAGATAAAGGGAACAACATAAAATATTAAAGCCTAAAATAAAAAAATGTAATAAATCAAATCCAAGGAAGTAAATATAAAATAGGAAAAGAAATAACTCTAATCTAAGGAAATAATTTATTNCTCCTAATATCTTCAATTAATCAATTCATATTAATCATTTTGGAGATAAAGGGAACAACATAAAATATTAAATCCTAAAATAAAAAAATGTAATAAGTCAAATCCAAGAAAGTAAATATAAAATAGGAAAAGAAATAACTCTAATCTAAGGAAATAATTTATTCCTCATAACTTCTCATAAGAATAAATTATTTCTTAATATAACTTATAACAACTTTTTAAAATTGTGAACCACAAATTTTAATTTTACACAAGAGATTTCTTGCATTAATAAAGTCTAGACAACAAGATGGCCTGCATTACTCCCATAATTAGGGTCCTCAAATTGCCACAAGTGTCACAAAAACTTAGGTAACCAGTGGGAAATCATGTACTTGNTATAACAACTTTTTAAAATTGTGAACCACAAATTTTAATTTTACACGAGATTTCTTGCATTAATCGTATAGAAGCATTAATAAAGTCTAGACAACAAGATGGCCTGCATTACTCCCATAATTAGGGTCCTGAAATTGCCACAAGTGTCACAAAAACTTAGGTAACCAGTGGGAAATCATGTACTTGAATGATAAACCAAGAAGGTTTTTACTGTCTAGTAACTAAATATGTACAATGTTAAATATTGCATCGAGTTATTTTATTTTCTAGTCTTAATTATCTGCATTTGGATCATCAACATCTTTATTTCATGTTAACAGCAATTAACATAACTTATCTAAATGTTTTATATTAGTTGCAGTTAGTTTTTTTGTTAAGAAAGAAGTCGATTACATGATTTTCAATTCTCAAATTTAATAAAAAAAACTAAATTAGTTATCAAGAGCCATGTAGAAATTACGTGGGTTTGATTACCGTATTGTGAGTAGTTTTATTCTTTTTTAAACTTATGCAAGTGTGAAAAGCCTGAACATAATTCTTATTTCGTTAGCTAAATCAGTAACCTAAGTTCTTTTTGCAGAAATTTACTCAAATTCTTGAGTTCTGCAATGATTTAAAGTTTTTGTACTTAATTATTTTGTTCATTTCTTCTCTCAATTTACTACAATAGGTATCAGAGCTCTTCCTTAAGGGATCTGTGAGTGAGTTTTAACAAAGTCTTGGAAGTCAAAGCCAAATTTTTCTCAATGTTTCCAACAGTTTTTAATGGAGAAAACTACCAGATTTTGGTAGTTCGTATGGAGGCATACTAATAGGCTTTGGATCTTTGGGAAGCCATAGAAGAAGACTATGAAATTTCTGTACATCCAATCAATCCAACCATGGTTCAAATCAAAGTGCAAAAGAAGAAAAAGACGAACAAATCAAAGGCAAAGGCTTGCTTATTCGTTGCAGTCTCTTCCGCTATTTTCAGTCCTATCAAGTCATTAAAGTCCACAAAGGAGATATGCGATTTCACAAGACTGAATATGAAGGAGATGAAAGGATCCGAAGAATGCAAGTGCTGAATTTGGTATGTGAATTTGAGTTGCAGAAGATGAAAAAAATTGAATCTATCAAAGAGAGTACCGACAACAGTTGAATATTGCAAGTCGAATCAGATTACTTGGTTTGTCTCTGCTAAAATCAAGGATTGTAGAATAAATTATTGTTAATTTTCCTGAAAAGTTTGGAACATTAATTACATCTTTAAAAAACACTTAGACTATCTCAGAATTATCTTTGATAGAATTGTTGAATGCTTACTTGCTCAAGAACAAAGAAAAAAAATGAGACAAAAAAATGATGTTGTAGGAGCCTTATCAGTCAAGATTCAAGAAAGCACAAGATAATATAAAAATAAGAGGAGAAAAACGCTCTAAGCCCAAAAGAAGTGTTCTTTACCAACGCAAACATAAGCCAAGATTGAAAAAAAGAGCATCAAATCCTCTATGCCAGCTTTGTGGTAGAAACAGAAGGGGAACAAATCCTCCATGTTAGAATCGGAAATGGCAAGTGCATTGATGTGAAAGTAAAAGGAGCTATTGTGATTCTAACTTGTTCAGGTACAGGGTTTATTTCGTATGTGTTATATATTTCTGAAATTGACCAAAACTTATAAAGTGTTGGACAACAAATTGAAAAATGTTATAAAATTATATTTGAGGACAAAAGTTGCTTGATTAAAGATGCAGAAGAAAATAATAATTTAAATTGAAAATGAAAGGGAAGAGCTTTGTGCAAAATCAATTGAAAAAGAAGCAAGTTAGTTTTTTTATTAAAGAAAATATCATAGAATTATGGCATAAGAAGCTCGGGTATAATCACAATCAGGGGCTATTGCAAATGAAAAGTAAGAAGATGGCAAATGATCTTCTAGAACTTAATGATCATATTTCAAACTATAAAACTTGTTAGTATAGAAACCTATGAAGAAGACAATTTCTCAAAGCAACATGGAGAGCATCAAAGCAGTTCCATTGATGATATGAGAAGTAGTTCAGGGTACTGTTTAATGCTAGATTTTGGTGTTTTCTTTTAAAGCTTGAAAAAAATAAGATACAGTAGCTCAATCCACCGCAGAAGCAGAATTCATAGCTACAAGTACTGTTGTTAAACAAGCCTTATGGAAAAGGAAAATTCTAATCAATCTAAGTTTAGAGCAGAAGCAAAGCACAAAGATTCTTATTGATAATCAAGCTATGATTGCTAACTTTAACAATCCTATATTCCATTGGGAAAATAAAGGGAAGTACAGTAAAATGGAGATGTTATCCTTGTTTAATGCAAAACAACAAATCAAGTTGCGGATAATTTCACCAAGCCATTGCTAGCAAAATTTGAAACTCTGATATCCAAATTAGGAGTGTGTTGTTCCTAATGCAAGGAGTGTTATTATATATGCATTAGGATCATCTACATCTCCATCATGTTAATAGCAACTAGTGCGACTTATGTGGATATGAAAAAGCTGAACAGCCTTCTTCTTTCTTTTGCCAAATCAGCAACTTAACTTCTTTTGCTGAAACTTACTCAAATTCTTGAGTTCTGTGAGGATTTAAAATTGCTGCACTTTATTGTTTTGTTCTTTTCTTCTCCCAATTTACTACATCAAGTTTACAAACAACTGATCCGGCGAAAAAAGATATATTGCCGTGTGCCATATCTGATTTGCATTTTCATCCTTCCTACTCCCATATCCACTTCAAATTCAATTGCAGTCATTGGAAATCTGAGCCAAACTGTATTGCAATAAACAGCAAAAGAGCTGAGCTCTATTTTCCAACCTGCTAATATCATTGCCAATAGCAAACCATATTGAATGCGCCAACTAAATAAAAGACACCCATTAAATAAAAGTTACTCAGAAAAAATAAAAAAATTAACCTTCAGAAGGAAAACATCTGAAAACTAATCGCATCTTGCCACCAAATATAATTTCGTAACCAACAACCAGCAAATTGTTTTTGAGACCATAATCATATCAAAACCTAATTAAGAAAAAGAGCGACAGCTATTTGACACTGAAGAATGAAATCATACATAGAGGAGTAATCGAAGCCGAGGAAACCACCGAATTCCGAGGCGGACGAATCTGTAGAAGTTCTATGGCAGACGATATATCTTTTGGTGCTGATTTGGTCTTCTCCATTAGTTGCAGAGGGCAATCGGTAAAGGCCGCCAACAGAGTTCACCATTGACGAGCTTGAGTACGAAGCAATTGAACTCCCGAAATGTATCGGCTACCGATGGACATGGATGGGCTCCCACACGAATTTTTAGTCGGCGTGAGAAGTAGGGGCTTTCCGCCACTAGGAATCCAGCCCCACTACTATTATTTGTCTTAAAAATTTTATTTTTTTATGCCTGGTCCTCTTTTTCCGAAAAATTAAACGCACATGGCCCTTTGGCTATTTCCCTCTACTTTACTTTCACACTTTAGGGTTATGAGCTGCCGAATTGGATTGTTCAGTTGACGAAGACAACGACAACTACTTCTAGATCCAAGTGAGTTTAGCTTCGTTTAGAATATTTTCGACGAAGATAACGACAACGACTTCCAGATCCAAGTGAGTTTAGCTTCGTGGAGAATATTTTTTTTTATCTTAAAGACATTGTTGCGGTTTGGGTTATAGGGTTTGTGCGAGTTTTATTTTTTGATTTTATGGATAGTTTCTGGTATTTGTCTGGATTTATCTGAGGTTTAATTAGTTGATTTAATAGTATTACTTTAGTTTTTTTATCGGAGGTATAGTTTTGGCATTTGTCTCATTGCTTGTGTTTAACAATTTGTTTCTCTGGGTTTATCGGAGTTTTACTTTAGTGGTTTTCATTTTATTCGAAGTTGTTGTCGTTGTAACTGTTTATGTTATGCTGGCATTTAGGTCGGGGTAATGGTTTATAATGTTAGCGCGGTATTATCTTGACAGTATTCTTGTGTTATTTTTATTAATGAGGGATGTTGGTGTTATTGTGGGGCTATTATGGTATTATTATGGTTTTACTGTTGTGTCATTTTACTGTTGAAGAGAGTTTTTTTGCTGCGACTTTATGATTTTATAGTTGTGTGATTATGGTGTTATTGTCTTTGTTGTTTTAATAGACACACTTATTTTACTATAGTCTTCTTCTGTGTAAATTTTTTTTTCTCTTTAGAGCATTGTATTTCTATAACTTAAATCATTGCATGCAGGAAAGGAGGAAGATGGGCGAACAAGCCAAGTATTAATTTTTGAACCATTTGACACAAATTTGTGAGCAATGAGATAGAGTTATTTATTGACTCATTGAGAGCTTGGTCAGAATCATGAAGAAGCTGAAAATTGTAAAATATGTAATATTCATTATAATTGAGGGAGAGTTTCCTGATTTCTCAGAGGGTATAATTTCAGATAATATTGATTGATAATAATTACATCTATTGAAAGGGTATGATTTCAGACAAAATGTGACAATGACATTTATTTTGGGTTAAATTTTAACATAAAATTATATGTTTATTAAGAGATAAGTAAGAAAAAAAGTTGATGATATAGAATATGCAGTAGAAAACAAGTATATTTGGAATGCAATATGATATAAATGGATATAGATGGCTAGTCAAAGGATAGATAATATTGAGCTTAAATATTAACATAAGGACTTGTATTAGTTATAATCTAAAGGCTTAATTATTTTTTGAGAAGCTAGCTAAATATCTAAACGTGTAAGTAAGCAAAATTGTCATTGCCATAATTATTACCATGTAGAGAAGTACAATGTGATACTATTCAATTGCACATAGCACTTATGATCCTAGAGGTGATTTTCTTAATGGTTATGGATGGAAGTTATATTAAAAAAAAATTTATTGAGACAACACATCGTATAATTGTGCTACGTAACATTCAAAATAACACCAATTGTTATAAAAGGTTTGCAAAATATTGAGATTAAGGTAAACCTAGGTTTTAATATGATATCATATCAATAAGGAAAGTGTAATAAGAATATTATGTTAAAACATTGGCTTGATTGATTGATCCTTATGCAACTGCCAAATCTCAAAATGAAAAAAACTTAACTAGTAAAAAATGATAAGAGATGTAATGATGATAAATATATGAACGAATCAAATGAACTTGTCGTCTTTCATTTCTCAACTTATCTACTTTCGCATAATTGAATGAACTTTATGGTCATGGAGCTACTGAGAGAAATAAATTCAAGCATCATATTTAAGAAAATTGAAGGATANATTATTTTTTGAGAAGCTAGCTAAATATCTAAACGTGTAAGTAAGCAAAATTGTCATTGCCATAATTATTACTATGTAGAGAAGTACAATGTGATACTATTCAATTGCACATAGCACTTATGATCCTAGAGGTGATTTTCTTAATGGTTATGGATGGAAGTTATATTAAAAAAAAAATTATTGAGACAACACATCGTATAATTGTGCTACGTAACATTCAAAATAACACCAATTGTTATAAAAGGTTTGCAAAATATTGAGATTAAGGTAAACCTAGGTTTTAATATGATATCATATCAATAAGGAAAGTGTAATAAGAATATTATGTTAAAACATTGGCTTGATTGATTGATCCTTATGCAACTGCCAAATCTCAAAATGAAAAAAACTTAACTAGTAAAAAATGATAAGAGATGTAATGATGATAAATATATGAACGAATCAAATGAACTTGTCGTCTTTCATTTCTCAACTTATCTACTTTCGCATAATTGAATGAACTTTATGGTCATGGAGCTACTGAGAGAAATAAATTCAAGCATCATATTTAAGAAAATTGAAGGATAAAATAATTGTCTCATCAATGCCTTTGAAAAAAAAAAGTAAGTCATCCAAGCTTAATAAGCCCTTTGGTTGAGTAGGTTGAATTTATCGTATGCATAACAATGCATGAGACTCCATGTTAATAGTTCGAACTAGGGATATAATAATTTATCCTCCATCATGTTGNGACAACACATCGTATAATTGTGCTACGTAACATTCAAAATAACACCAATTGTTATAAAAGGTTTGCAAAATACTATTGAGATTAAGGTAAACCCTTCGGTTGAGTAGGTTGAAATTATCGTATGCATAACAATGCATGAGACTCCATGTTAATAGTTCGAACTAGGGATATAATAATTTATCCTATATGTGGCCATCAAAAAAGCTCATCGTTCACAAACAACCAGTGTTTAACTCGCTAACTAGCGCTTGTTCGATTCACTCGTTAAATAAATGAACTGAACAAGAACAAATTTTTTTAGCTCAATTTATATAATAGTCGAACACGAATAAACTTTTGTTTGCTGGTGTTCGACTCATTCTAGCTCAAGTTAATTACATAATAAATATATAATAAAATTAGTCAAAATACTGATATATTCGATATGATATCAAATATTTGATTTATATAAATGTAAAAAAAATAGATGTCATAGATTTTTCCCAAAAAATCTGCTATGCCGGCTATATTAGCGCTTTACATATATAAATACATAAGAAAGCCAACTATATATTGTAAGTTCTCCCTCCAATAAAGAAGAATCAAAACTTACCTTAAAATGAAGGTAGTTCAAGTCCATGCATGATTTCCATGGCCTATACACAACCTCATATAGAAGAATATTTCAATTCATTATAACAATAAGATAATGCNGCTCAAGTTAATTACATAATAAATATATAATAAAATTAGTCAAAATACTGATATATTCGATATGATATCAAAGATTTGATTTATATAAATGTAAAAAAAATAGATGTTATAGATTTTTCCCAAAAAATCTGCTATGCCTGCTATATTAGCGCTTTACATGTATAAATACACAAGAAAGCCAACTATATATTGTAAGTTCTCCCTCCAATAAAGAAGAATCAAGACTTACCTTAAAATGAAGGTAGTTATCCGTTAAAGTCCATGCATGATTTCTATGGCCTATATACAACCTCATATAGAAGAATATTTCAATACATTATAACAATAAGATAATATCATAATAAGTTACTAACATATGTGATATGTTTTGGTAATAGACCTACATATTAGAGGTTCATCTTTTGTTATCAAATTTGGAAGTGCCAAACTTAAACCCCATTGGGAACCCTAAGCCTTTCATTGTTTGTCTCAACTATCGTGACGCTTGACAAATTCATAGTTAACCTAAACATATCCCAGTCGTTTTGTCCAAAACAATTCAAGGTCAGAAAAGTGTCATTGGCTAATTTTACGTTCAATCTCACCTACAAAACATTTTTTAAGACTATGAGTCGACTTAAATTGGACTAGCGGACTTTAGTCTGTTTAATCTAATTAAGCGATCAAGCAACCACTTCATACTATTTGAAGACCCAATTAAGCCACAGTGTTGGCCCNCTTTGTCCAAAACAATTCAAGGTCAGAAAAGTGTCATTGGCTAATTTTACGTTCAATCTCACCTACAAAACACTTTTTAAGACTATGAGTCGACTTAAATTGGACTAGCGGACTTTAGTCTGTTTAATCTAATTTAGCGATCAAGCAGTCACTTCATACTATCTGAAGTCCCGATTAAGCCACTGTGTTGGCCACACCTTGATCTTATCTATTTAGTTTATAGTAAGCTGTCAGATTTGTCGGTCGGTACATGATATTGAACGTTACTCCAATGCGTCTTTAATCATCTTAGATCTTTAAACACCTTTTTACGAGTTTTATTTTATTAGTCATAAAAAATAGGTACAAGTGCAAAGTGCGAGAAATCAATCGCATTATATATATATATATATATATATATATATATATATATTTGAATAAATATGATTCCCTCCTTTTTTTTTTCTCTTATCCTAAGAGACCTGCGAGAACTTTCCCTCGTCGTCTTGAAGATCTTCTTCCGTGCAAGAATCAAGAATCCGATATGGCAACGCGCTCCCTAATCGAACAACTCTTTCTCCAATGAATAGCTCGAGGCAAATCCGATTCGCAATTGCGCTCTTTTGATCTTGTTCTCTATCGTCGGAGATTTGATTCCAGATCGGTTGAATCTTCTGCTGCTTCTTCTTCTTCTTCTTCTTGTTTTGATGCTTTTGTTCCTGGTTTTGCCGAGATTAAATGGCAGCAGCATTGATTTCTCGCATTGGGGGATGGACGGCGGTGGGATCAAAAAGCAATCAAGTTCGGGAGATGTCTGAGATGGTTAAGTTGAATATGATTGGAAGGCAGGGTTTCATCGTGGATGCCCAAGGTATAACGAGGAGACTCGAGGGACAGGGTGTTCCTTCAAATCAAACCGAAGTGATAAGCTCGGCGATCGCCGAAGTTTTGAATGATGGCCTGAAGAATGCGTCGAGTTCCTTAGTGTCAAATGAGGAGATGAAGATGAGTGAGTTGGGTCAGTATTCCAAGCTCTCGGAATTCAAATCTGATTTACAGAACTTACAGGAGCACCGTTTTTCACTGCTGCAGAGCGAAAACGAAATGATCATGGTGGAAATTGCAAAGATTCGTAGTGATCTTCGGTCTGGGATTGAGAAGATTATTGCAGACCAGCGTACCGAAATGAACCTCGAAAGTGAGCGATACTATGAGGAGCTTACACTGCGGTGCACTGAAACAAACACCCATGCTTACAAGCTTGGACAAGAAATTGGAGGTCTAAGGGCTCAATTGGAGGCTGCTAAATACGATGTTATCAGGTATTGCATTGGTACCTTGGTTTCAATCTATGTAGTTGGTCTGGCTTTTTCTCGGGTACTGGTTTAGACACAATTTATCTTCCTTTTTTTTTTCCTTTTTTTTTTTGAAAATCCGATATAGAAGCAAGATATAAATACGATACTTTGAACTGTTCATTCTAACAATTTGGTGATAGATTTTTTTTTTTTTTTTTTTT
>JXCR01145303.1:176504-191652 GCA_002079205.1 Phalaenopsis hybrid cultivar | reverse complement strand
TGACATCCCTGCCGTGTCAGACCAGAGATCATCGAAGTCCAAATGACGACATCTCGGTTCGGCATTTCGTCGAACATGCGTTGGGCGTTCACTAAATCCCCACAATCCATGTACATTGCCAGCAGCCGCGTTTGCATAAAAAGGTTCGATTCGAACCCAAACACGAAAGAAGATGCGTGGATCAACCTACCTCGATCGAGATCGTCCATGGAAGTGCAGGACGAGAGAAGACATGGAAGGGTGTAGTGATCTGGAGAAACACCTTTCCGGCGCATTTCGGCAAAGAGCGAAAGTGACGAGGATGGGGTCACTGCTAGGGTTTTGATCATGGCATTCCAGGAGAACAGATTGGGTCGGGACATTTGGGAGAAGATGACGAAGGGAAGAGAGAGGTTTCGGGGAGATATGACGGTCGAGGAATGAAGGATGCGGCTGGCGACGAAGGGGTTGTGAAATAGTCCGGATACGATGGTGTAGGCGAGGATAGGGTTGAGGCGACGGAGAGATTTGCATCTTTCGAGGAAGAGGAGACGGGGATGTTTATGGAAGAGGTGGTTGGAGGCGGTCCATGGAGGATCCTGTGAGTCGTCGTCGTCGGAGTTGCAGAAAATGTGGGGGGAAGAGAAGTGGAAGCGCCATTGTGAGCAGGCGACAGAAGCTCGGCATCGCTGGAGGAGTCTTCTATCGAAGCTGCCGAGCATTGCTGGCTTTTGAAGGACCGACAACTCTTTTTTGCAGGTTAGGAGAGCTGAGATGCACGAGTGGGAAGAAAGGATTCCATGAATGTATCCCCATGTTTGGTAGCCGGTTTTAGGCAGGATTTAGGCGAAATACTGCCAAAGGGCAAAATGCATCTCCGTGTCTCGTTAAATCCTGAGATTTTTTAGATCCGAAAATGACGCTGATTCGGGCGAACAGGCTTAGCATCCTCAATGGTTTCTGGTAGGAGCGGAGCGGAAAGGATGGGAGAGATGGGAGTTTCGGTGGTCTCTGTAAGCTGGGATCACGTTGTTGCCTTCGAAGCTTGCTCTAATGGCGACAGGCGATGGTTCGGAGCGAAAGCGGGAGGGGGAGGGAGAGGGCGGAGATAAGAGAACTGGGCGAAATTGGCACGAGGTAAGGGAAATTATTCGGTCCGACCACCGCATGTTTTCTGCATGCGGTAGTAAATGAAAAATTAACACGTGTAATGGTGGATCCTCAGTGAAGAGAAATAAGCAGAATGCGTGACCCGATNTAGTTATGATTCATACATGTATATGAAATGTTCATAAATGTATGCTACAAGTATTATGCTTTAAGAAATGTCCTGAGTAATGTATAGGTAAACTATTACATGTAAGGATGTTTTCCCGACTCCTGATATTTATACAAGGATGAAACTCAAAGAACCATTTGAATTAGACAGTGGCTGAAAGTTAGGGAACCAAGGATTCCAAGGGCTGCTAATAACTGCTATGTTGGGGGAAGTCCAACCTTTATCAAAGCAAAAAGCAGTAGAATTTGAAGTTGATGATTTTATATTTTTAAAAATCGAAACAATGAAAGGTATAGCTAGATTTGCTTACGGAAGCATGTTGAGACTAAGGTATATCGAACCTTTTAAAATTATAGAAAAGATCGGTCCCGTTGCTTATAGACTAGTATTGCAAGCTGATATGTCAAATATTCATGATATCTTTCACATTTCAATACTGAGAATATGATATTCAAATTCCGAACAGATGATTTCACATAAGGACATTGAAGTACAAAAAAATTAACTTATATTTAAGTGCCTGAAAGCATTTTAAAAACCAATATTAAGAAGCTAAGGAAAAAACAAATTTCCTTTATAGAGATAAAGTTGAAGTACAGACCTTCAAAAGAGGCCACATGGGAAAAATAAAAAGTAACACAACAGAAGTATCCCTTTCTATTCAAGTCACAAATTTTAATAACAAATTTTTTATAAAAATAAGAGAGCTATGACACTCAAAATTTAAGAAGCCGTGTAAAATTTTGGGACTTTAATATATACCCTACTTTTTGCATTCCCCAAATTCAATCGAATTAATTTTATAAAATTCTACACGTTAAAACATAAATTCAATATATAACACTATATATGAACTTTGAATAGAATGGGAGATATAAATTTCTAAAGTTATAGTTTAATTAATTTAATTAAATATTAATTAATTCATATTCCCTCGCATATACACTGTTCACAGCCGACTTTCTGCACTTTTCTCAACATGCATTGGATTGATATGATCGAATGATTGTGAGTGTGGGGAGAATTAAATGCCACACTTTCCCATCAGCAGATTCCTTCCCTCACGTGAAAGCTCCGCTCGGCCAGTATAACAAAGGGCAAACAAAGCACGTCACAAGATTGCTGAGTGTCGAAACCTACGAATTTTGTGTTGATTGTGACATGCTTTTCATTCCTTAAGTTTCTATTTTGATGTATGCCACATATCGGTGTATTTTTTTTTTATTTTTGGCAGCTGTAGCGGAGACGAACTTCTGTCGAAAGCGACGAACTTGATTCGTGAACTTCTGTAAAGCCTTTGGCACAAAGTCAACGAAGTAAAAAAAAGAATAAGGGAAAAGGAAGAAGAGTGAAGAAGTCTTTTTCAGGTAAGAATTCATAAATCAATTATGTTTTAGGTTAAATCCGAAATGAGCCAAGCTTTCATGAAGTCCTAAGTTATTTATGAATTTCAGGTGTCTATACAAGATGGCGAGCTCGTAGGGTCACTTCGTCATTTCAGCTGAAATAATATTGTGCTAACTTAAAAAAAATGTTTATAGGCTTTATACGATTCTATTTTTGAAACTATTGCATTTAGAATTTTCTGCATATTATGGATGAATACCTACATTGATTATATGTATGGTTGTAAATGAACCAATGCACTCGACGAACAACTTGAACTCGACTCAATTAAGGCTCGATGATGTCTTCAAATTAGTAAATAAACAAGCATGAAAAATTTTAAACTCTTAGCTTAAGAACTGAACAAGAACATAGTTGAACATGTTCGTTTATGTTCACGACAAACTCATTTGTCATTCAATAAATAACTTGTAAATACTCGATATGAAGCTTGATAATAACTCCTACAAAAACATAAAATATTAATTAAATAAAATTTAATTTGTTAGAATTTATTTAATTACAGATTTAATAGTAATATATTACAATATCAATAATATTTTTAGTTTAATTACTAATTATATGTTAATAAAACTACTTTGAAAGTCACTTTATAATTTCACCGCGGAATAGAATAACGGGATTCAAGAGAAACCGAAACAAAAAATTTAAGAAAACACAATTAAAATAACTAGAAAAACATAGGATTTTTACGTGGAAAAACCCAAAAAAAGGAAAAAAATCACTAAGTAACACCACCATAAATTTCACTATTTAATTAAGAAAGTTTTACAAAAAAAATACACAAATTTCTTCTCCAAACTCACACAAAGAAACTTACAGAACTTACACCAACAATCTTCCTCTCCAATCAGACCAAAAATCACGTCAAATCACTAAAAACCACCTCTTCGACACTCCTCGCCTTCACCGGGATGCTCGTTGAATAATTCAGAAGAAAGAAACAACAAGTTACAAGAACTGTGCTCAAATTTGTCTTAAAAAACTAATTTTTCGTGTATTAACTGCATCGAGCGATTAGCAGCCCAAACTTGGTGCCAAGCGCCTAGCGCTCAGTATCGGCACCCTATAATGGGCGCCTAGGCTCTAATAAACCGGCACTTATCCACCGATCTCTCAGGAAAAAAAGCAGCGCCCGCTCTATAGAAGCACATATGCGCCAAATGGCCGGCGCAAAGGTGTCGGCCTTTCCGTTTTCAAGCCCTTATAAGGTGCTTCAGCGCCCATTGCTGGCGCCTAGACGCCAACCTTAAATGTTGTTTAAAAAGTTTTGGCTCAGCACTACATAACAATCTCCCACTTTGAGACAAAGCACTGAGCACTAGTCCTCTGTACATGTACCTCCATCTGAATCGTCTTCATAGTCACGTACTGTGGTGTGGCTCACCCCCCGGTCTCAACCTTCATGAAACTCAACTGAAGTCAAGCACAGCTTCAATTTCTCAGCAGTCACCACCTTCGTCAACATATCCATAGGATTTTCAGCTGTATATATTTTTTTTAGAAATAAATGTTCATCTTATAGAAGAGATTGAATGAAATGATACCATAATTATATGTGTTTCGTCCTGACATGACAAGCGGCGTTCTTAACAATATGAATCGCACTCATACTATCACTGTAGAGCTTTCCAATCCCTTGCTCCTTGCTCAATTCTATTATGAAGTTTTGTAGCCAAATCATCTGCTTGCAACCCAAGTGATAGTAATATATTTGGCTCCGTAGTTGAAAGTAAACAATCAACCTTCTGCAATCTGGTACCCAACTTATTGTTGTGTTTCTCAATGTGGAGATAAATCTCGTTGCACTTCTCCTATTATCCACATCTCTCAGATCCGCATCTATGAATCCCTGTAGACTAATCCCTGCATTTCCATGACCAAGTGTCATGTTGACTATTCCTCTCAAATACCTAAAAATCCACTTTATCGCATCCCAATGATGTCTGTTTGGATTGCTCATAAACCTATTGACTACTCCCACCGTATATGAAATATCTGGCTAGTAAAAATCATCTCAGATATCAAAACTTTCAACTGCTTAAGCATATAGAGTTCTGTTTCTCTGTGCTTTCTCTGCGTCAGAGTTTGGCAGTAGCTCCTTAAATAATTTGAATTGAATACCTAAGGGAATGCTAATTGTTTTCGCCTCACTCATGTTGAACCTTTGTAAGATCATTTCAACATACTCTGCCTGAGACAACTTTAGTGTTCATACACTCTTGTCCCTGCTAATTCTCATCTCGTGGATCTTCCTGGTTGGACCTAAATCCTTCATCTCGAACTCACTAAATAATTAATCCTTCGAGTTCCTGATTTTCTCTATATCTGCCCCTACAATCAGCATGTCATCCACATACAAATGATGCAAAATATAACAGTTAACGAAGTATTTGATGAAGCAACAGTGGTCTGTCGACACTTCATGTACACATTTTCTGACATGAACCTGTCAAACCTCCTATACCACTGTCTCCTGGCCTGCTTCAAGCTATAGAAGCTCTTCTTCAATCTGTAGACCAAACCTTCGTTGCCTGGAGCCTTGTAAACTTGTGGTTGCATTATGTATAGCTTCTCCAAAATTCCATATAAGAAAGTTTTTATTACATTCATCTGCTCTAGATATAGATATTCCTCTGCTACCATACTCAGCACAACCCTGACAGTCGTCATCTTCACCACTGGTAAAAAAAAAGTCTATGTAATCCCCTCCTTTCTTCTGCTGGAAACTCTTCACAACAAGTCTTGCCTTGTAGAGCTTGCTAGCATTTGACTCGTCTTTCATCCTATAGACGCGCTTGTTGTGCTATGCACTTTTGACATTTAGTAATATTGTCAAATACCAAGTTTAATTTGACTCCAAAGATTGCATTTATTTATTTTCCCACTCCCTTGAATCTTCAACTTAAGTGAACTCTCAAAGCAATTCGGTTCACCACTATCAATTAATAATAAGTGTAAAGAAGAAGAATACTTTTGTATCGATTGTTTCACCCTGCTGGATCTTCTAACTTTTGTAGCAAGCGACTGAGGAACATTCAGTGCTCCTTTTGGTAGAGCACTTGTTCTTTCTCCATATTCCCGATCACCAGTATCATCTATCTCCATATATATAGATTCTTCAGAAGTAGCTGACGGACTGTCCTGAGTTCTGACCATGTCCTTGTACACTCCATTTTATTGAAAGTGACGTCTCTGCTTCTGATGATTTATGGTTCTGATAATCCCGAAACTTATACCCAAACTCATCTAAATTTATAGTATGACGATATACTTTACAGATTTTGAGTCAAGTTTGCTCCTAGACCCTCCATCAACATGTATATATGCATAACACCCAAATACTCTTAAATGAGATAGACAAACATTTTTTTCACTCCACGCTTTTTAAGGTAAACATTCTTCCAAGGATACTGATGGACTACGGTTGATCAGATAAACTGTAGTGTTTACTGCATCAGCCCAAAACTGTTTTGGCAAGCCCGCTTTCAGTTTCACACTCCTGGCACGCTCCCTGATTGTTCTGTTCATGCGCTCAACTACACTATTTTGTTGAGGTGTCCTTGCGATAGTGAATTCATGTTTGGCCCCCTATGTAGCACAAAAATTTTTGAACTTCTGATCACGGTACTCACCCCCATTATCTGATTTGAGACACTTCAGCTTCAAACATGTCTTATTTTCTACCATAGCCTTCCATTTCTTAAAGACTTCAAATATATCAGATCTTTGCTTTAAGAAATAAACATGTATTTTCTCGTGTGATCATCAATGAATGTGACAAAATAACGAGAATCTCCAATGGACTAAACTAAAGTAGAACCTTATACATTAGTATGCACTAACACCAATTTATTTGATTTCACGTTGACCCGTTGTTTAAAAAAGAAACTTTCACCTACTTGTTATATATACAGTCCTCACAAAAATTCAGATCAACTGATTTCAAATCCTAAAGTTTGTTTTTTGAAAGTAGGGACTTCATATTGTTCTCGCTCGTGCGGCTAAGTTTACGGTGCCACATACCTCCATCTACCCCGGTTCCAGCCACATCAATGAAATCAGTCATTTCATTGATCAGAAAAAGGGTGAATTCAACGTTGCTCCCAAGCTATCACCAATGCCCCCTGATCATCTTTTACAAATCACCTGCGAAAGTAGTCACGACTCTAGACTTTGTCAGCTGGCTCACAGAGATAAGATTTATCTTCAAAATAGGAACATATCTAACTTCAGTAAGCTTTCAAACTGCTCCATTCGGCAACTTAATATTAACATCATCATTCCCAACTATACTGCAGGCTTTGTTATCTCCCAAAGAAACTTTCCCTAAATCACTCTGAGTGTAGTTTTAAAATACCTCATTATTGGGGCAAGCATGAAAAGAGACACCTGAATCCACTATCCAGGATTCAATACCGACTAGGGATAACACCGAGAGTCGTTTTGGAGAATAGTAGAAAGGTTGCTTTCATGTCCTCAACCACCAGCTTTCTTTGGAGCATTGCAATCTTTCTTAAAATGTCCTTTCTTACTACAATTCCAACATTCTCCTTTGTTTGACTTAGGTTTTCCTTTATTGAACTTGGATATGTCTCTGTCTGTATTCCTACCCAGATTCCTTCATTTATTATTAGCATTCAACGCAAAACTTGAAAATTCAACATTCGTTGTTTTTCTGCGAACTTCTTCATTCAGCGTCGGACTAGTGACGTCATCGAAGCTCAACTTCGAAGTCCCTGAAGAATTAATCTAGTTGAGATGTTTGTGACGTCATTTACCATCCTAGTTTTCCGGCAATGAAAATAATATCACAAGTGCTCTAACCCCATCATCAAACTTGATCTCCACATAACACAACTGACTCGTCACAGTGTTGAAGTAATTGAGATGATCTGTCACTGAACAATCTTCTACATTCTTCATGTTAAATAACTTCTACATCAGAAAAACTTTATTAGAAGCAGAAGATTTTTCATGCATCTTGACCAGTGTCGTCATGAGATCGGTCATAGTTTTCTCATTCACAATGTTAAACGCAACAGATGAAGAAAATGGCAATCTGATCAAACTTAGCATCGTTTGATCCAACAGTTTTCATTCCTCCATAGGCAATAGACTCAGGCTTCTTTGTGATTCCTTGTAGTAGCAGATATAATTTTTTCTAATACAACTAATCCTCCACTTGCATCTTTCAGAATGAAAATTGTCTCATTAAACTTCTCTACCTTGAACCTTGCTTCTTCGATCATTGCTCCGACTTGAATCAAACCCCACTCTGATACCAATTTGTTACGAAAACTACTTTGAAAGAGTCATTTTTTAATTCACCACGGAATAAGATCACGGGATTCGAGAAAAATCAAAACAAAACATTTAAGAAAGCACAATCAAAATAACCAGAAAAGCAGACAGGAATTTTACGTGGCAAAACCTAAAAAGCGACACAAAAAACCTGCTAAAAATTGGCATAAAAAGCTAACTTTTCATGTATTAACCGCATGAGGCGCTTAGGTGCCCAAACTTGGCGTCTAAGCGTCAAACGTTCTGTATCGACGCCTCATAATGGGTGTCTAAGTGCCAATAGGTAGGTGCCTATGCGCCGATCTCTCCGGAAAACAAGCAGCGGCCGCTCTACAGGGGGCGCATAGGTGCCAAATTGTCGACGCATAGATGTTGATCTTTCTATTTCCAAGCCCTTATAGAGATCTTGAGCGCTCATGGCTCTTGCATAAGCGTCAGCCTTAAATGCTACTTGAAATGTTTTGTCTCCATACTACATAATATTATATAATTATTTTAGTAATAAGTGAATGGTAATTTACAATGAGATATTTAAGTAGAAGAATGTCTCATAAATGATTTTTCTTGTGGAGTTTTCATAATCTTGAATATAATGAGTTCATTTTTTATGACCAACACAATGCAATTACAAACAATGTTAATGTGAATTGTCTTATTGCTATCATTTTTTTATTAGTATGATTAAGTAAAAATTAGTCCATATAACTTTTAGGATCAATTTAGTTCTTACACATACAAAATTTGAACTAGTATAGTCCTTCCTATAAGAATTATGAAGCTAATCAGTAAAAATTAAAGATTTTAGAGTTCATAATTGATAAATTAGTAGCTGCATGTAGAATTGCAAAATTATTTATAAATTTTTTTTTATATAAAAATCTAGATTCTCGTTTGAATTTTTAGCTCATTTAAATACTCGTTAATTTGCCATAAAAAAATCAAGTCAAAATCAAGTTTAAACATGAAAAAAGTTAAACAAATCAATCTTGAACAACATATGAAGATTTGACACAAGTTCAAGCCGAACATGAACAGCTTATAATTATACCAAGCCAAGTCCAAACAATGATATACTCGGCTGGGCTCAACTCGATTATAACCCTACATGTATGTATAATAACCAAAATAATAATAATAATATCAAATGGAAGCATCTCTTCAGCTGTGACTTATTCTTGACTCCCCATTTCAAACCAAGTGAAACGGAGAGAGCATGAGACAGAGAATAGAAATTGTAAGAAGAGACATGTGAAGAAGAAGAAGACAGGAGAATTCGAGTGTTTCTCCAAATGAAGTTTCAGCAACACGTGTAGAGAAAGTTGATCAATGCATAGCCAAAGAAAAAGGCAAAGCCTTTGTGCGGGAGGAAGGAGTGGCTCATGCTTAGTTTCAGCGCCATTCTGAGAAAAGAAAATATGTGCAACCTGTTGGGTTAAGGGGGAGACCAAGTCGAGAGGAAGGAGTGGCTCATGCTTAGGTTCAAGCCGAGAGGAAGAAGGGTCTCGTGAGATTTGTTGGGTCAAGACGATATCGAAGAAGATAGAGGAAGAAGAGTCTCAGGTGTTGGTGCTTGCGTTGGAAACCGAAGTCAAAGGAAGAAAATGGAGGAGGTGGAATCATGCAGGGTTAAGGGGGAGACCAAGTCAAGTTCATTAGGTGAGTTATTTGATTTTTAGTTTTAATTATTAATTAATATATTAATGATGTCATAATATTAACATAAAATTTTATGAATTTAAAATAAGTATTGCATATGGTAGGTTTTGTTGTGAAGGAGAAGGGAGACAGCTATTTTTTTAAGTTTTATGTGTTAATTTTATAAATTAGTATAATTAAGATTGTGTTAATGTTAGTTGTATTTGAAACAAGACATACTCGAAGCATGGGGCATACAATTCGAGATGGAGTGCGAATCACTTCGAAAGATGAGATATGTTCTAATTAAAGTTAAATTTTAAGTTACTTAATATAGAATTTAGAATTTAGAATTAATATATAGTAAAATATTAATGTACAACAATAATTAAGGTTGAACAATATTTGAACATGAGATTGGAGAGACGGAGTCTATGAGACCAAAAAGTAGGGTTAAAGTGAGCAATTACATTCTAAATTTCAGTAATTAACTTTATTTCAAAATGTATGTTTGATTTTTATTGATGCTTCATTTATGATTTATTTTAATGAAATTTAGATTATAGAAGCTTCTGCATATTGATAGATAGAAAAATACGCAAATTAAATCGATACATAATGAATTTCTCATATGATTATTAGATCATTGAATGACATTAAATTATAGTAGAGGTGCATATATAATATATTATTGCATGATATGCAGTTTCAAGTACAAATCGTATAGCATATCATGAAATGATTTTTAAAAAATAATCATGTACAATCAATAGCATAATAATTTATCCATGAAGATATCAGAACAGTACATGTCATTTTGATGCTAGTAAACGTGCACTTATTCATTAATAGATACATGTAAAGTGTTTCATAAGAAGAGAATGCATGATATAAAAGAAAAAAATAACTTATATATGAATGTTTATATGCGCAAGTTAAGAACACTTCATCCCCTAGTAAAAGCAGAGAAACCAATATACCCGCACGCGTTTTTCTTCCATCCTAGACAATTGTGATATTTAGTTCACTAACCGCTATGTCGACGGAAGAAAATCGACCAAGGGCGAGCAGATCATTCCACACTGACAATTGTGCTGTTTAGATTGTTAATCACTGTACTGATGAGAAAATATCTGTCAGGGGCAGGTAAGAGCTTTTGCACCTCAAACAATTATGATGTTTAGATTGATAACTGATGTGCCGACGAGATAAATATCGATCAGAGTTGCGTTTGATTATGTTTTGACGATACTCCTAAAAAAGATGTAAATTTTAATAGTAAAAAAGTAAAAATAAAGTTAAGATTATAATAAAAGTAAATGTATATTTAAGTTTAGAGTATTTTCATTTAAAAAAATCATTAATACATGCAATAGTATATTCAAAGATTTCATATAAAGATCTGAAAGATTAGCATATTCCAAGATTTCTTATAAAGATATAAAAAACCAATGTGTATATTAAATTATTTCCCTTGAATTAATGTAATTTAAAAGTATGATTGTTCTTGGGTTATCTTTAGATAACTCATTATGTTGTTTTAATATTTTTTTAGGTTAAGCTTTTGATTAAGATGAACAGAAGTAATAATGTGTATTGGAGGCAATAACAGCAACCAAAAAGGTACACATTTCTACCGTTAATTTAATCGTTTTCTTTAGTGACACTTGCATGAAATTTTTTTTAATATTGAACTATTAGTAATGGAAACATAATAACAAAAAAAAATTTTCACGGTCAATTATCGTCTTGGTTAATTCCAAGTCCCAGGTCGAGTGATAGCAGTATGAATGCAATTTGATTTCGTCTTACGATACATGATTTTACTATGATATGAATCTGATTAATATGTTTATGAAATATTGATTGCAAGTATTCATCTACTATGATTCATGTATATGATATATGAAATGTCTAATGAATATTTGTTAAAAATGCTTTAAGAAATGTCATAAGTGAAGTTAAAGATAGGCTATTACATAAATACTTGCAAGTACAAATGATAGAGATCAATGAGATTCCTGAAAACTGGTATTCAAAAGATGACGAAATTCCGTGAACAGTTAGGATCAAACGGTAACAGAACGTAGGGAATAGTTGATACCAGGTGGCTATTGATGATTGATATGTTATGGGTCGAACCTTTAGCAATAACTAACGTAACTTTTAGGCTGGGCGATAATCCAACGAAATAACATGACGTAAAAATAGTTGAGACGTATATAATTATAAGTGATATTGATATGATTAGATTAATGATTATACATGAATGAATGAATTATATTTAGTATACAATAATCATGATTTCTTTTGTTATATGTTTTTCTTTTAAACATTTTATATAATTCTAATATATTATGACGTGTGTAGATATGTAGAGTTATATAAGAGCATGCACGTTTCTCTTTTGTGTATAAAATCTTATTTTAGCCTTAATTATTTTGCTAAGCTCGTAGTTGCTCACTCTACGTTGTTGACTTTCAGCAATGGGTAATGAGTATCGGGTTGAGTAGCCATATGTGACATGTACCGCTTTTGCATTATAATTTTGGAAGTTTATGCAGACATTTGGGTATGTACTTTTATTATATTAGAGTTAACAGTTTTGTATTATAAAAGTTTTGATGACATGATTCTCACACTTTCAAGTATATGTTTACGGCGATTTAGTTAGACTAGTTTATCGTCTACTAAGTTCTAATTCTGAATTTAGCCTAAACAAATCATCTATCTCTATTGCATATCAGCCGACCCATAAGAGGGGCCCATTGGGGGTGAAATCTCTGTTGGACAAACCAACTCAAATATAATCTTTTCCACTCTCAGCAGCCAGTTCTCAGCTCCACTGGACTTCCTCCTCCATTAAAAAGATGTGGTCTCAGAACCTAAAGCACTTTCAAATATTTGACTATATAGCCTCCCCCACTAGAACTGACATGAGATTGAGAGTATCTAATCATTTGAGTCACTGCAATCATCATCTTCATAAAAGTATTTTTGTTCACAGAGATATTCAAAGGCATATTAATCTCAGTTTTACTCTGTCTAAATTCCTCTTGATTATCCATATTTCTGAAATAACATAACAAAAAATATAATTAAACATTACTTATTCTTCATTTAAATCATCTATCAATTACTTTAACCAACATAATGGCTCTCTTTTATCAGGATTCAAACCTAAACTCTATGATACCATGTCACGACCCGGTAACTTAGGAAATATGGTCGAACAGTATTAGTCTTTCTCTTTATTTTTTATTATACAATAAATCATCATAAGTTCTAATAATAAAAAGAGCCACTAAGAAAAAATTATGAAGTACACCAAACAATAATCAAATTCAACCAAAACAACATAGTCTGAAAGTAAAATAATATCTTAATCCAACCAACAACAGTATAATAATAATCAGAATTAATTAGTATAAGAAACTATAAGAATAACAAATAACCTGCAACTTAATATCAATAGTCCTCCTGTAAACCAACTCCTTTCTGTCAGAACATCAATCTAGAGTTTCGCTTAAAAGAAACAAGTAATTTCAACAGTAAGTTTACAACCACTTAGTGAGTGTTAGAATGGTATGAGTTTATGTTAATTAACATCAGTAAGTGTAGAAGAAAAGCTATTTGGAATAAGAACGGTGATTGCACATTAAAAACAAAAAGACAAAGTGAGGTAAATCTAAGATAAATTTTTAATTAAGATTTTACGTATTTAATTGAAAATATTAATTATTATTTTATTGATAAATGTTAGAAGTATAAGAGGAAGGATTGTTGTATTAGAAATTAAGGAAAAATGATCGCAGTGAAAGAGGAGGTAAATATTTATGTATTGATTATGTATGTTGTTTAAATTAAAATTCATTAAGTAAATGCTAAATTTCTGCGTCGGAAACAATAATTAGATTTGAAAGAGCATTTGATTTAAAAAGAAGATTGGGGAAAATTTTTTATTTAATTAGTTATATTTAAGTTAGTTATTTTAGAAATAAGATAATTTTATTTGCATTAAATTCTATTTCGTTTATTTTCAAAATGTTTTCTTTGTTTGTACATATTAAAAGCACTTAAAGCTCTTTAATAATCGAAACAAGATATATAAAAAAGACACGACTGTTATATGATTTCAATTCTTATCTTTTGCACTGCATTAAATGAAAAAATAAATGGAGATAATATTTGAAAGAAAGGAAATTTAAGTTAAATGAAAAATAAATGATCAAGTGTATCATTAATCACTCAATCACTCCCCTGTGGTTGACGCGGGCTTGTTGGGTGCTCGGCTGAACTTGCTAGCCTTCATAGGGGATAGAATTGCAACCCCTTACCTTTCCCAATTTCCTATTTACTCCATTCCATAGAAGAAACTTGTTCCTCTTCTATTCATTTCCTATTTCTAGTCATTCACTATTTCTCTTCCTTTCCTATTTCTATTCCTTTCTTATTTCTCTTCCTTTCATATTTCTATTCCTACCTCTTCTATTCCTTGGCTTTTATTATTCCCTTCCAAATTTTAATTCCTTCCTCTTCTAATTCTTTCATATTCTAACTTCTAGTACCTATTATAAATATGTTGTTTGTCATTTTAGGGTTCAGTTTTTATCTTCTAGATTTCAAATTCGGTCCAAGTCAGTCGTAGGGGTTGTATTCCCTTTTAGGGTCGTATCCGAAGGCGAGGAAGTGCTCCGGTTGCAACTCGCCCAAACTAGTGATCTTTCCCAACGGTTCGAGGGGTGCTCTAACAGTAACTCGATCCCGCAGTGATATTTATCCTTCCCCGATCCCCATCGTTGCTTCCCCAGTCATCCTCCCTCCTACCTCAAGCCTACCCACAGTACCGCCACCCCCCAACCATCCCTTCCACCGAACTACTGGCCGCTAGCCAGTGTACANAAAGTCCTATAGCTAGACCTAGGCTACTAAAGAAATTTCTAGACCTCAACCAAAAGTGAGGTCAACACACCTTTGAGGTGTGTCTTTGCACTTTTCTCTAGGGTGCTTTGTTACTCTGAAATTTATGTTAGGATTCTGCAAAGCACAACATTATTCTGCAAGGAGAACTTTTGCAAAGAGCAGGGGTAGAAGGTAGTTGATGGCGATTGACAAGTGATTGTTTACAGTGGTTAACAATGATCAACGACTTCAAGAATGGGTGACATTCGTTGGACCTTTAGTGTAGAACACTAGATCTTTGTTTCTCTCTTCCAAGTTTCGAGCTTCCTCTGATCTAAGGTCTAACCGCCCTTTCACGAAGATGATAGAGCTTTAATTTTTGAATGTGGGAGAGGCTTCCGATCAAATAAAAAGAAATTAGGTTCACTCCATGGAATGGCCCAAAGTGGTTACCATGATTGGACGGTGTTTTGTGGATATTTGAGTGACTTAACTCTGTTGAAATTGAGTAATCTTGGGCTCGTTTGATTTGTCTCATAGAGACGCTCAATTTGATGATAAGCTTTGTCTTATTTGGAATCCTTTCAATCTTCTAATTTGACACTAGAAGTTTCCTTTTATATGTATGTGTGTGTGTGTGTG
>JXCR01145303.1:150978-172515 GCA_002079205.1 Phalaenopsis hybrid cultivar | reverse complement strand
ATATATATATATATATATACGACTAAAAAAAGATAAATATTCTTTTAAGGGAATTAACTTTTTGTTTGAAAAATAGGTAACAAGATCAATATGGGGGCAACAGGGCAAGAATATTTACTTTTCCAAATTTAGAAATGCATACAAGAATTTTTTTTTTTTGTGCTGTGATTCATCAATAAATAAACTATTTTTCAAATATTTTCGTTTGTCTTAACAAATTCTCTCCCATGTTTGGCTCTTGACATTGATTATTACTCCCTCTGAGTAGAAAATTTTTAATGTTATCATGTGTCATAAATCAGATGCCAATTATGATAGAAGATGCCAATATTTATAGCATGTTAAAGACCAAGTAAACTATTGAATCATAATCAAACCATCAACTCTTGATAACATCAACCTCCATTGATCTTACATGACTTATAGTTTTTCCATGTTGATGTCAAATTTCACCATAAAATTACCCTGCAACTCCATGAAAACCATTTATTAAAAAAAAAATTTAAATTATCAACTCTTGATATCACTTGTTAGGCATCGTTGCTCAAAAAGATTTAAAATTTGGTCTAATGCACTTAATCATTATTTTTTTTTTTCAAATAAAATATTTTAGCAGATGAGAAAATAGCAAATCTATTATTTTTTAAGTTAACATATAATTATTATAATGCATTTTTTTTTTTTGTTTATTGGATTGAATGTATAAATCCATTGTAAACTATATTGTTGAAGACTTTTAACATTAGTGAGCATTTAGAAGATTTAGGAGAATATAATTTTTTTTTTTCTTAATTTACAAAATTAAGATTCATTGTAACGTTTATTTTCAACATTAATGACAACTCCACTTATGATTAGTTGTAAGTCACATTAATTTGCGACCATTCATAGGGGATTGCAAAATACTCGGAAAACATTGGAGGTGAACCATCATTTGAACTTTTCTCTCAAAATTTTAAAATATCTTGCATCGACCGCAACCTCCTCTACATGTGACAACATTGGTTGATGCTTCTCCTTGATGCAACTAGCCTTGATAAACAATAGTCGGCCTCTAATGACTCTTCCAACTACGAGATTCAATAGTTCTCTCAAATTTGTTATCATGATCATCATTATTGCTCTATTTTGCTCCTTTATTTTGTGGCTCCTTTATGACGGTCTGCTGCCCGTCGACCACTTTACCCTCTCTTCGTCATTGTCCTCTTGTGCCACATTATGCCTGGCCACTTCCTTGTCGGTCTCCACCATTGCTCTTATGTGATAACCTAACATGCTCCTTAGAGTAAATATATCCCAATACCAAATTTTTTATAATATGATATGATTCTTTTTCAAGTTCATGAAAAGCTTCACAATGAAATTTTATATTTGATTGGTTAATATACATTTTCTTTTGACACACTTTAAGCTAAAGCCATAATGTAATGCAATTAATGTTGATATAACCATTAGGTAAATTATCTAAATTATTGAGTGCACAATTCATCCTGAAATTATTTTTTAATAAAGCTTTATTACTTAATGATAAGAAATTATTAAATTTTGACATTTATTCTAAAATAACTAAAATCACCTCATTATGAGTTCAATAACTTGCGCTTATGCAAGATATCAATGGAAGTTGAAGTTAAATAGCTTCAACAATATTCAACATGGAGTAACTCTTTGTTACATAAACCATGTGAAATCAATCAATTTACCATATGGAAGTTAATTTTGCAGACTAAGGGGCTATTTTTACATTTGATTTAGTGTCCAATTGTTACTTAGTTGTTAAATTTTGTCTTGATGTTGATAATCAGTTACTAAGAGTCCATTTAATTTTTCTAAGCTCATTACAATAGTTATTTTATGATCGATTCACAGTTGTAATACGTGCGATATTGCAAGCTGGTGATAATTGACTTTGCATGTATGCCTATTATTATCATCTGAGCGATCAAATTAATGGATATGACTGGTACCTAACAATAGTGGATGACCAATTTTGCAATCATTTGGTCAATCACAATATAAAAAGATTCCAACAATGATCCTTGATTTCAAAATTAATCTCGAAATCATATATTTATATTATAACTTAATCATTACAAACTTACTCAAATATTTGAGAATCAAAATAAGCAATGTTATCGTGATATAACTAAACAAAAATTATATTTATAAATATTAAAATAATCTTCTATTGCTCACAAATTTGTCCATAAATTTTAAGAAAAAAACCATTAAGTAAATATTGCATGAGATAGACATTTTAGTGATCTAATGCAGGGTTTGTTCACCAGTAGTAGGTGACAGAGCCTGACCAGCTACCTAACCCTGAAGTAATTCATGCTTCTCCACTAATTAAGATGACTGTATAAATAGTATAAGTATGTTTTACTTAAACTTGTCGTAATGATCTTTGGATAATTGAACATGATAAGATGGTAATTGCCATGTATGTTAAGAACATAATTAATGATTAATGTTTTCAAGAAAAAAGAAGGTAAGAATATCTTAATCAAATTAAATATCAGATAAATTTCAAATTTATTAGATTTGATTCAAGATATGTGCAATGTAAGGTTTAACTGATTATTCATATAAGTTTCACTGATTTTAAAATATTTCAACAATTTTAATATTCATCACTGATAATTTTCTTAATTAAGATATCCTAAATAAAATTTTATTATATAGAGAAGAATAAAATTTATATAGGTTGCAGAATAAGTTTATATGCTGATAATGAAAAAAAAAAATGAAAAACAGTTAATATACTTGTACACAAATAATGTGTGAGCAACAACCTCAAGGCAATCTGATTGCCCAAGAATAAAATACATGGCAAAGTTGGACCCACCGTTCAGCGAAAAGTGATCTAGGGAGCCTATAAAATCAACTTGTTCACGTTGACAAGTGTTCATCTAAACCGACCCAATGACACACGCCTAGAAAGCATCCTCTACTAGAAGAAACAAGTCATTCAGCTGAAGAGAATTCCTCCGACAGGAATCGAGGACTGATGACTTTCTTAACTCGTTCGAGTTGGCCCACATTAGTCGAACGAATCCATCTCCCCAACTATCTCCAAGAATCCACTGCTTATCGAAACCTAAAAAGCCGATCGACTGACGATGCCGGACCAAAAGGCTGAATAACAGCACTGATCGATTCACCTCTTCGACGCTAGTTGCTCAAGCTAGAGAACAACAAGACTTTCAGTCATAATGGTTTATTTACTAAAATAACTCGTACAACTCTACATAGAGAAAGGTTAAAAATGTAATTTTCTTTCATTACTCACCATCTCTTATAAATTGAGGGATCTTTTCATGTAAAAGTAATTTTGGCTTCTCTCCCTTCTCTCATGTATAAGAATGGGCTTTAGGCTCTATACCCTCTCCATATACCAAGAAACAAACAATTATATAAAAAGGGTCACAAGAGCTCGATAATACACCATTTTTCCCCAGAGAGGCAAATCCCTATACACTCTTGTCTCCTCTCTCTTTATTTCTTTTTCTTCTTTTCTCTTGGTTCAAACACTTAAATCTCATAGGTGAGCCTCTTGGACAAATTCAAGTTCAACATTCTTAAAGGTGTGGCGAGAGTGGAGCTTATCACTAACAAGAAGAAGTGCAACACCAAATAGGCAAAACCAGTCATAGAGACACTCTTAACACGAACTGTGTCAAGGAGTTTATGCATCAGCAGGTCCAAGAGTCAAACCCTCACGTTTCCATCATATTCTAAGAGGTTTTGGCTCAAAACCAAGTGTCACATAGAAACATACAACCTACTCCTCATTATCGGGGAACTCATTGTAGAAAAAATAACCAATGACACCACGACAACACTTAGCCGACATTGGCCGGCCAGCTTCATCCAGACATAGGTCTCGACTTGAAATACTTATGGCCCAATCTTGTTGGAGGTTGATTGAAGGAAACCAAGCCAAGGTGCAACCCTTATCGTGCGACACTGATAAAGGATCATGTCTAATACCTCATCTAACACCTTACTTGGCAATAAAAATGCATTATTCTTTTAATATTTTATACTTTCTCTAAATTGTATTACTTTTTCTAATATGTTTCAAGCTCAAATCAAGACTCAAGAAACTCAAACTGTCCATGTGCTCCGAAAGATAGCCAATAGTACTATGAAACTTGAATCTGCATAGCAAAGCTCACAGTAATAAAGATGTTTAATCAATAATATACATAGAGAATGACCCACAATGCTTTCATATCGTAAACCTTTGTCTCCAAACTTAAATCAAATAAGTCTTGGAGGTGGTTCCCTACCTAGTAACCACAAAATTTGCAAAGGTTACCACACAAATCATCAGAGTAACAATTCTCAAAGGTTAACGCTGCAAAAGAATGGATAAAATCCACTTAATGAGCCAAACACAATAGTTAATTCATCTAAAGAGTAAATCTAACCAAGAAATCAAGACTTAAAAGGTGTAAGACGAGAGTTGGGCATCACTAACAAAAATTGACAGTGACAAAAGTTAATTAGTAAAAAATACAAAAATCTCTACAACTATGCAAAATGCTTGATCGGTATAACTTTGAAGCTGGACCAATAACAACAACTAACGTACCATCGACAAGTCGCATATGATTGGAACACTAAGCTTTGAAAAGCCCTTGTCTCTAAACTCGACATGAGTTAGAGGCGGTTCCTTACCTAGTAGTGATAAGCTCCTTGAAGGGTACTACACATATCACCCAAGTAGTAAGTCTCGGTGTTTACCGCAACAAAGGCAGTGATGAGATCACCACTTAAAACTAGGTAAAAGGTACATCTCGACCAAGGTGATGATCATATGGAAAAAAAAATACATATATAACATAAGACTTGTGCAGAATAGTTATTATAAATCAAAGTGAACCTGCAAAACATCTTAAAGTTGATTGATTTACCATGTCCACCATCACAAACAACTGAGCAGTAAAAAGTGCAATGAAGGTAAATCGAAAGGTATAAAAAATAAAAGTTCCATTATAAAAAAATTAGTACAACCTTTTCTACATAACTAAACAATTCAATCTTCTACGATCCAAAAAAACAAAATTTCTTTTATGAATGTATAGACAAAAAAGTAAAAAAGAGGCCTAAGAAGAATTTGATCTGCCATCGTTGTCTCCTTCTTCAATCGCTACCTTAGATATTTCACTATCATCCTCTAGGATAGAAAGGAATGTGGCGAACAGACTCATGTCACCCCACTTGGGGTCAATAAGGCCTTCTTTGATGAAGTGATCCACATCTAAAGTGATGCTCTCTAGAAGCTTTTGGGACAACCTCTTGACATAATCATCGATAGATAAACCACACTTTTGTAAGATGTACTTCCTTTTTGTATATCTTCTTTAATTTCATTTATTTTCAAAGGCACTAAAAAATTGATCCCCTTTCCGTGCTAATAATATAATTTTATATTTTTATTGTGGCTGCTCCTGGTGAAGTAGGTATTAAATTTTCTTGTTATTGATTTCAAAGCTTCACTAGGATTGAAACACAAGTGCACAAATCGTTCAAGTAATATATGATTTTATTTTAAAGCCTCAATATCGTTCCAACTAAGAAAGTGAAAACTCTTTTATGAACTTAGTAAAACTTAACTTAAACTCCAGCCATTTTTTTAGCAAATAAAGTGATAATTTTATATGCAAAAAGAAGTACATAATTCCTACTAATTATGTTTCAAAACTTAAAGAAAATACTAAGTGTTTCTATTCTAACTTTATGTAGAAGAGTTCAAATTATATGAAAAATTTTCCCCTTGCAATCAGATCATAAATAATGTAAAAATCAAATGTTTAAAGTTTAAATGAAGTTTTATGACAAATAGAAACATATCTATTCTTTACCCTCTTTCACGTGCATAAAGAACATCGGCTAACTTTGAGTTAAGTTCCTAAATCTTAGGTTATGTTGGGTAGGTTCTAGCATGTCACTCTATATTACCCACTGTGCCCTCTCTTTAGGACTAATTGATCCTTAAGTTCCAACCTCTAGATCAAAATAGTTAAGGTTCTAGCCTATCACCCTAGAATCACCAATTTACACCCATCAAAATCTATCTCCCTATCTATTTACAATAACTAATAGGCTACCTTATCATCCACTAGACTAATGTGATTCTCACTAGTTGAGCAATACATAGCCCTCCTGAGTTATTATTCCTTCACATCAAGTTTTAACATACCAATTGGTCAGATTAAATATGTAAATTAAGTACGAAGCAATGGATCATCACAAGTATGAAATAAGAGAAATCTTTTACAATTTTAATCCTACACATGATTAATTGTTATTGCAAGAAAAAAGATAAAGAAAACTATGCATATCTCATAGGGATAACACAACAAACATGATTTGTATTAAAATTTAGGTTTACACAATAAACAAAACTAAAACAAAAATACTAAGTACTTATCTTAAACTTCTCCCCAAGCAAATTTTATGAATTTTCTTTGATGATTTCTCAATTATCCTTACAATTTCAATCTAAGACACACACACACACCCCCAAAAGCTCTCCCTCACACCACCAAAAAAGCAGCTTCTTCACACCTATCCCCCTTCACACACCCTCCTTTCGGGCCTCTCAACTCCTTTTAAAATAACTCTATAAATCCCCAAGAGTCACCTCAGATGCCTTTACAAAATTCATCCAAATTGAATGCATAAAATCAAAACTGATTCTGGTGCCTAGGCGCCCATTTGTGGCGCCTAGGCGCCAACCTTCAAAAAGTCCAATATAACTATTTGTAGCTTAGGTGCCTAATCCTAGTACCATGATGTTTGGCTCTCTATTTTCACGTACCGGGCAGGCGTTTAGGCACCTGAAGCTGACGCCTGATGTTGGCGCCTAAAGCTGGTGCCTAGGCATTAGTTCACTTTGTGATCCTTTGCTCCATTTTATTCTACTTTGCTCCATTTTTGTTCTTTTTTTCCAAAACTCTAACTCGTGTACCTGCAATCAAAAACAAGCAAAATACATTCCATTAAAGTGCATTATCATTAAAAAAAAGTATCATATTTTTAGGCATATCTTCTCCCCCAAATATAAATGTTACTTGTCCTTAAGTAACTCTTCTATTTTATAAAATAAATGCTTTAACTTATGGCAGTGGGTTCCATTGAAGATTTCTATAGTTTTTCCCTATAAACGTGATAGTGAAACTATAGAAAAAAAACTTCAATAACTCTGTTTAGAACTAGGGTATAAGAGTATTTAGTAATCAAGTTAAGAATTCTGATTTTCTATTTATTTAAAAAATAATTTCAATCTACTAAAATTAGGAATCCTAGAAAAATAATATGAGAAATCCATAGTAAAGATTTAACTAATACCTTTAGAATTGATAATAAGCTCAGAGTTGTAATTAAATTTCATCCCTTAAGATGATACAAATGAAGACAAGTTTTAATTAGGCATCTCTTCATGCTTCTCCCCACATATATTTTTTTTAATTTTTCTTTTTCTTTTTTAGGATATTTTTAATCCTTTTTCTTTTATGTGAGGATTTCTATGTCTGCATAGTCTTTATTGATTTTGAACTTCACTATTCTCCTCCTAAAGTTAGAAACTTATCACAATTCCTTACTTTATAATGTGTATTAGTTTAAAACTTATTTTTCATTGAGTATCAATTCATTTTAAAGTGTAAATCTAAGATCCTTAGTGTTTCAAAAATACAAATTTTCCTACTATAAATAGTAAGAGCATATCCTTATTCTGTTATACCAAATACCTTATCTCTAGAACTATTCCTTATTACAAAAATTTTTAACTTCAGTTTACTATAACATTCAAAGAATCAATAATATATTTATCTAATGATAACACCGCATACCATAGGTTATTTCAAAATAACTTTAAAATTTACTTAATTGAGGACAAATAAAGCTTAGTTTTTAAAAGCTTTTCTCCCTCCCCCAAACTTAAGTTTTTAATTAGATTTAAACATTTTAGTACAAAATAAAACAAAGAGAGAAAATTATTATAGTATTATTATCTATCACAATGTTTTAAATATGAAAATCGTACAGGTGCAAGTTGTAAAAATAAGTGCTTAAGAAGCAACCTTTGAGATAGCATCATTATCTTGAATACAAGCTAATTTTTTAAGATTTACTTATTTAGAAGGTCATTGAAAATTATTTGTAGTCATTTTTTTAATTAAAGCATAGGCTTTATCAAATGGTTTAGACATTAATGAACCACTAACAACAACATCTATAATAGATCTAAAAGATCCTACTAATACATTATAAAAAGTTTGAATGATTACCCAGTCTGGGAAAGCATGATGTGGACACTTTCTAAGGAGTTCCTTAAATCTTTTCCAAGCTCCATAAATTGAGTGTCATTTCCTAGCTTACTAGTTTTTGAAGGTAGAAAATATTTAGCTAGAATTTTTGTGTCAAATCTCCCCAAGTTCTAATAGATCCCGGTGCTAACGAATTTAACCACACATCAGCTTTGTGCCTTAATGAAAAAAGAAAAAGTATAAGTCTAACAACAACATTTAATACACCATCATAGTTAAATATAGCACACAGTTCTAAAAAACTTGTTAAATGTAAATTTGGAACCTCATATGGTGTTTCTTAAACTGATTGTTTTGTACCATTTATATAAATACAGGTTTAAATTCAAATGAGTTAGCCGTTATAACAGGAGTTTGAATATTTAAGTAAATCTCTTCTGTCGTAGGGTTTGGATAATCCCTTTAAAGTTTTTATAAATTATGATGTTCCTTTTCAACATTTTGAATCTCGATATTATTTTGCAAAGTGTATCATATCTTGCAAATCATGAAGACTTCTTTGTTTTCGAATTTTCTTTATAGTATGTTTTAATTTAGAATTGTATGACACTAAATCTTCATATCCCAAACTACACATACAAATGATAAAATTTCAAAAAATAAAATAACAGAACAAAATTAAATTAGACTTTTTAATTTTTATATTTTTATATTTTTTTGTATTTTTCGATTTTTTTTTAATTTTACTAAAACAAAATCTACAATTCAAATATAATTGTAATTTAAAAAGTTATGTTACCTTGTCAATTTAAATAGTTTTATCATCATTTCCGACAACGACACCAAAAACTTGATCTGACCCGCAATTACGTGTATTTTTAATATCCAAAATATTGCCCAAATTTTGTCCTAATTTATATTTAGTGGCTAGTGTTAATAAATCAAATGATATAGAAAATAACTAATAAAACTTCACACTAGAGGTACTACGCAAGTATACTTATCGTTTCAAGTAATATAAGATTTTTTTAAAAAAACCTAAATATCGATCCCACGGGGAAAGTTGAATTCTTTAAATCGAACTCACAAAATTATATCAAAATTGCAAATACAATAAAATTAGAATAATGTTGATATGATTGCAAAGATTAAGTCTAACTTAAAGCAAAAAGAAATGACTAAACTTAACAGTTAAACAAAGTAAATTTAACTAGTTTGAATATTATGAAAGATATTTCCCCTTGCAACAAGATATTAATCTGTGTAGGACTTGAAAGCCTAAATATAAGATGATGTATTGTGATAAATAGGAGCCTTTTTATTTATTACGCCCTCCCAAGGCTAGCAAAGAATATTGACTAACTTATAGTTTTTCATCAGCTTGTGTAGTGGTGTTGAGTAGATTCTGGCCTCTCGCCTCCAAATTACCCATTGTGTCTTCTCTATAAGATCTAATAGAGACTCTTACAATCCAAAATTTAAACCAAATTGATAAAAACGATCTAGTCTGTCACTTTAGAAACATCAATTCTACGACCATAAAAAATTATCTCCCTATCTATTTGCACTCCCCCTTAGGTGATCACAATGACTCTAACGAGAATGAAGTGCGACACTCACTAGTTATGTGAAAGCATAGCTCTCTCGGATCTTTATGTTTGTCAACGAATTTTAACCTCACAAGTGGCCAATTTGTAATTTTAATGAAGAATCAGTGAAAATGTCATCACAAATTGTTAAAGTAAAAAGAAATCTTTAAATCATTCTCATATCACAAGATTAACTCCCAAATGCAAGAAGAAAGAAAGGTAACTGCTCATAATTCATGGAGAATAAACAAAAACACATAATTTGTATTGAAATCTAAGTTTTAGAAAAAAAAATCTTAAGCACAAATAAAAAGTACCTTATGTTTTCTCCCCAACACAAATTCCAGAGTCTCCTTGAAGATTTCTTCGAACTCTTACTCTTACAAACACAAAACACACTTAAACTCACACTTAAACACAAAAGCGGAACTTCTTAAACCCTTCAATACTACCAAAAAGACCTCTCTTTCATCCTATTTTTGTCCCTTTTTATAGATCTCTGAAAAATAACCAAGAGTTGTTTCAAACACCCCTTCATAACTCGGCCAAATTCATTGAATTTTTTAGAATAGTTGTTACTTGCACTATAGCACCAATCTGGGCGCTATAGTGCCCATTACGCCCATTTGTGGCACTATAGCACCAGGGCGCCATATAAAATGCCTCATTTTTTTTCATTTTTTCCCCTAATTTTCTTTAAGTGTCCATTTCATGTACTTGAAACCAAAAAACATACAAAATACATTCCTTTAAAGTGCAATATCACTAAAAATATGCATAAAACAATCATAAAATATGCACTAAAAATAAGTAATTTTAAGGTGAACCAGTAACCAACAAGAAAAGTTGAAGCGTACAGAATCTGTATAAATGATTAAGAAGATCAGATCAGTGAAGGCATATGAGAAGAAGTATAAGACGGTGCCAACTGTGGATAAGGGAAGTAGCCTATAAAGATTCAGTTAGAGTCATCTCAGCAACCACAATAGTGCAGTCAGCAGTACAATTAGCCTGGTCAGTTGTCATCTCAGCAGAGACAATACTGGACAGAAAGAGGACAGGGTCTGCCAATAGCAGACCAATTGACCAGAGTGTATTCATTCAGAGATGACACAGTGGCTATGATGTTCAAAAACCTGATCAAAAGTCGAAGTTCAAGTTGCCCGAGTCGAAGGAACCAGCAAAGGTCGACAAGTACGATCAACTTAACTATTGTCTATACCATAGATTGCTTGGGCACACCATACATGGTTTTTTCAGCTTCAACAATTGGCTCGAGAAAAACTACAAAAATGGAAACATAAAAATCTTGAAAGAATATTTAAAAGAACTTGAAAGAGGTTTTATAAATATGATTTCGGCCGAACCGAACTCTCCGATATATTCGTATGCATTGGACGATGGATGGTGTACAATTTGGACTCAACCTTCCAAAAAGTTATTGGATCAGAATCGGGTCGCCCCAGCACAAGCCTCAGCTCAGAATCTACAGTTAACTAGATCAGTGCTCACCATTACGCCAGAGTAGTTGCATCAATAGGAGATGAAGAGGAAGGAGGCCGCTAACAAAATAAAGGAAGATAACATGAATAGTGGAGCGGGTGCTGCCCCTGTAAGATTGGTTTTGTTGGATTTGGGGGAAATTTCCCTCAAATCCCTGACTATATATGACTATCTTTATGTCTCTCTGTGATCTTATAATTTTAAGAGTTATGATTTTGGCTACATTTTGATTGTTTCTAGTGATGTTGTAACTAAACACGACCAATTTAACCCCGATTTTAATTCCCAAAATGATCATCAAATCACATAAGATCCCGATGAATACAACACTAAAGGTGAAGGAGACATCAGTCACAACAGCTATGATAATTTAAAAAGCGAGTGACCAGTCCTCAAATGCAAAGGAATAACGGTGGCAATTGAATTGGATACCTCCAATTCAGAATCAGTGCCAGGAGAGTCATCCGTAACATTGGTACCCCTGGGTCAAATTCAAAAGATGGAAGAGATAATCGAGGTAAATTTAAGAAGTAGGAAAGTTTTAACCCCAAGAACAGCTCCAATAAAAAAAGGAAAACAAGTGGTTTCTCAGGAGTAGCCACCTCCACCAACAGAAGGAACACATACTCAAGAAGAAATTGGAGGTTCAAATAAAGTAGATTATAACGTGTTATCTAATCTTAGTAAGTTGCCAGCCAAACTAAGCATTTACGTTGCTCTGATACCATCAAAGGAAATGAGAGAAGTTTTGATCAAGGCTCTACTTGATCCAAAAATTTGATTAGCTCAAATGGTTAGCACATTCTCAGATAAAGTTTGCTCGTTAAAAGAACAGTCGGGGGTAGGCTTCACCGACGAAGACTTGTTGACTGTTATTGTCGACCACAACTGCCCTCTCTAAATTTCAATCAGTATTGATAGATTCTGGATTTCCAGTGTCTTGGTGGATCTAGGAGCATCATCAACATAATGAGTCTACCGACTTTAACTTAATTTAACATCAACGCTCAGGAGCTTACCACCAATAAGATGATGCTGAACGGATTCAATTAGAAAGGAGAAAGAGCACCTGGGTCAATAAAGCTATTCATGAAAATTTGTGATCTAGGAATGATAAAAAATTCCATATCATCGGCGTGGAAACTTCATTTAACGCTTTAATTGGTCGACCATGGATTCACGAGCATAACACTATTCCATCTTCTCTACACAAATGCATTAAATTTTGTAAAGATGGACAAGTGCATTGTATAAAAGAAAATTTGCAACCATTCTTGATACAAAAGATAGGCATCCACGAAGATGTTGCCTACTACGCTCACCCAAAGAAGACTGTCTTTTTTATGGATGTTATGCTGAAGAAGATTGAAAACTCTAAAGGATCAAAAGGACAGGACCATCAAGCTCCGATTCAACAATCTCCCAACACTCCTTTGCAATGAGAAGGTGGAAGTTCTTCTGGCCCACGCATCCGAGATCAAGGCCTGGAACGCAAACGAGGAAGGACTAACAAGATTGTTGAATGGAAGAATCCAACTATCAACATTGACATGGAAGGAAGCTTCGAAGAGGATAAGTCCAAGAATGAAGCAATGATAGTAAGCCTGAAGAAGCCTCAGTTTGAGATATTTCTAAAAACATATAGTTCACAATATATTTTAAGAAATCACTTGGTCAGAATGAAATGTAAATTAAGTTTTGAAGGTTAATCATCACCATACAAAATAAATAATTTACTTAGCAATTCTAATTCATTCCATCCAACTAAATTATCACAAGTTTGAGATATTTCAAAAAACATATAGTTCACAACATATTTTAAGAAATCACTTGGTCAGAATGAAATGTAAATTAAGTTCTGAAGGTTAATCGTCACCATAAAAATAAATAAATTACTTAGCAATTCTAATTCATTTCATCCAACTAAATTATCACAAGGAAGAATAAAAAGCATACTCAGGAAGCATGCTTAAAACATAAAAAAGATTCATTGATTCAAAGAGAATTCAACTATCAATGCTTTACAACTAAAAGACAACAGAAAGTTCAACAAATGACTTAACTTTCTCTCTAGTAAAATGACCAGCATATGAATTAACAACAATCTCTCTGACTTTTGAGGCCTCCGTTACTGTAGCACTGCTCCTCTTCTCTGCTCAGGAAGAAGATTTGGACTCCAGCAAAAAACAGAAACCACCAAGTATCAACCTAGCATCAATCTCTCTTAGCACTGCAATTCCATGCTATTTATAGTTCTCTTCCCTAGCTTCCACAATCTCCATTTTCTTTTGCACGATCTCCGATGATTCAAAGTCTCAAATGATTGCAATTGTACGTTGCAGTTGCTGATGCCTAGGCACCCAAGGGCTAACACCTAAATGTCAAGTTCTCTGTCTGTAGACTAGCTAATATGATCTTAAGAGCCCAAGTGGTCGACATCATAGTCGCGTCACCTTGGTGCCATAGTCACGACACCTTGACGCTATAGTCGCAGTGCTTTGGCGCCCATTGGCTGACGCCTTAGTGTTAAGCTCTCGGGTCCTTGCTTTTTATACATTTGTTCTGGCACCTAGGAACCAATGTCCGCGTGCCAAGGTGCCCAATGACAACTTTAACTTCATGTCCATTCATTCTACACCCCTTCAAATCCTTAATATTCCCTATAAAATAAAAACCAAATACCTTTCACAGTAGTGCAATTTCATCAATCAAAAAATTATATAAATACAATCCAACTTGCTAAAATTATCCACACATTAGGTGTCTATGCACGATGCATAATTGGTGCACTCACATCCACACACTGCATGCTTCATGAAATCAGCGTGCACCATGCTCTCTACATTCTTGATCTGTGTTGCATGTGATCTTCTGCGTGCGCACATGCACACCNCCCTCGGCTGCTGCCACAGCCACTCTAACCTCCCTTGTTGTTGCTGCCACATCCAACAAATAACCCCACCTGCTGTCCAGCCGCCAACCACCACCTTCGCCATCGCCCTGGGGTGTCATATATGTTTTGTGTTGTTATTTTCCTATTATCAAGAATCTTTGTTTGTCTTTCAAATTTCAGCAATAATATTTGTATTTCTATCGTGATTTGAGTTAACTCCGACATCTAGTACTAACATGGGATGTTATTGTACTCGTGCACACAAAAGAAAAAGAAAATGAAAATGATTGTCTTTAAGATACAAAATGGAAAAATGTTGTGCCTTTATGATAGAAAATGGAAAAGATTTTAATGATCAGCTTAAGATAACTTCCAAAAGGAAAAGAAAATGAAAAAAGTAAATGATTTAGATGATTTAATAAAAGTTTGATAAAGCAAAAAAAAAAAAGATTACTCAGTGTATTCCTTTGAGAATTCATGTTAGGTATTTGCATAAAGATTTAATGCATAATAAAATGACAATTATTCACTAAGTTATTTTAAACTTAGCATATTGTTTAACTTTTATTCAGGAAAATTTTTGCTAGATTGAGATGACTGATATAAGGGAGTTTACTTACAAAAGAAGATGGACTATTGATGATATGAAGCAGGTTGCTTATTTCTATGTTTTGTTACTTTTATGGTATTACTTGTTTTACTGTAGTAGATAGAATGAACTTATGTGTTTTATGTGGAGTATTTTTACTTATGTATTATGAATTAATTGGTTTTTTTATAATTAGATGTTATTGTATACTAATGTTACTAATTAGAAATATTTTCTTTCACCGTTCGATAATCTGCTCTGGCCTTGGTTAACTCCAAGTTCCCAGGTCGGGACATGACACATTCAGCTAAGTAAATTACATGTTGTGAGATGTGTTATCCTTGCAATTCACTCATGAAATATTAGTACAATCAGGACTATTTCAAAAAGATGCAAGAACTTCAAGGGGACAAACAATGAAGTGTTCAATCATAATGGGAAGAGGATTCTACTTATCTTTCAAAACCCAAGGAACCGCAAAGAAGTTCCTAAACGACTTAACCATACATCAAGCAAAAAATTGTCCCCTTTTCCCTGAATTGGCACTACTTACAACAGCTAAAGCAAGAGTACAAGAGGAGAGAATTATGTGTTGTGCTCACAAAAAGAGGAAGCTTCCTANCTGCTACCCCCACCAAGCCCCCGCTTCCCAACCACCTCCATCTAGTTGTTGCTGCCATCTGTTGCCATCTGGCAGCAGCCACTGCTAGACCGCCATTGTCATCGTATTCTGGCCACCAAAACCCCAAATCATCACTTTTTGTCCATCACCTTTACCATTGACTATTAGTCCATTTTTAATGTTAATATATTTAAATGAATATTAAGAAAACTTTTTTGGGTCATGACCTATGCAATAAGGCCAAAGGTAACACCAAAGGATAAACTGCATCTTACATTTCCTTAAAGATTACTATTTTGTATCACAAATCTTTGAATAATTGAGATATGTTTTAAACGTCTTTGATAGCAACATTTGAAAAATAGGAGGCAACTAATACGTCCTCAAAAACGTTATCATGTACAAATCTTAAAGCATTTTGAGCAAGGAATAATTCCAAATATGAATTTATGATCATCCAATATCTGATTTCATCAAATTTGTAGTCAAACTAATAGTCTCAAAAAGACAAGCCTAATGATGATAAAATTAGTTTCAATTGAGTATGATCATGCTTAGGTCAAGGCATTTAAACATAATTGGAGGATTTAGATGTGCAATTGAATGGTCAACAAATTCCAAATCTAACAAAACTTTATTGAAATGCAATGTCTCGTCAATCTGAGTCCAACAATCCCATGATGATTCTATTTTGATGTGCTCAAATGCTAATAAAACATCGTTCGATCAAAGAGATCACTTTAGATCATTTGATGGATTGCCTAGATTCATGCAGTATTTATGTAGGATGACACTCACAAAATTTATAAATAAAACTTCACTCTCCTCATGATAGGGAGGCTTGAGACCTAGACCTAGTGGATGAGATTGAAGGGAAGATCTAAGCTCTTAAGGGTTCCTGAGCTCCACCTTCAGATCACCACTTACCGGCCACCGCCACTGACGAACCATAACTTCCTAGCCCTTGTCGTTGAGCCGCCACCCCTGTTAGAACATCGTTGTCACTTCTAGACAATCTACAATTAGCCTATATTGTCGCCAGACCACCACTACTCGGTCGCAACTATCACGCTGCTACCACCACCGAACCACTGTCGTCGCTTACCGATCACCATCGATCGATTGACGTCGCCACCACTTCACTATTTCCACCATCACTTCACTGGCACCATAAAACCACCATCGTCGCTTCTTAGCCACCACCGACTGGTCGACACCACTATCAGATCGTCATTGTTGAGCTATTGTCACNAATGGTCAACAGATTCCAAATCTAACAAAACTTTATTGAAATGCAGTGTTTCGTTAACATGAGTCCAGCAATCCCATGATCATTCGATTTTGACATCATTAATGTGCTCAAATGCTTATAAAACATTGTTTGATCCAAGAGATCACTTTAGATCATTTGATTGATTGTCTGGATTCATGCAGTATTTATGTAGGATGGCACTCACAAAATCTATAAATAGAACTTCACTCTCCTCATGATAGGGAGACTTGAAACATAGACCTAGTGGAGGAGATTGAAGGGAAGATCTAAGCTCTTAAGGGTTTCTGAGCTCCACCTTCAGACCACCACCTACCGGCCACCGCCACTGACAAACCATAGCTTCCTAGACCTTGTCGTTGAGCCGCCACCCCTGTTAGAACATAATTGTCACTTCTCGACAATCTTCAATTAGCCTATATTGTCGCCAGACCACCACTACTTGGTCGCAGCTATCAAGCTGCTACCACCACCGAACCACTGTCATCGCTTATCGATCACCATCGATCGATTGACGCCGCCACCACTTCACTATTTCCACCATCACGTCACTGGCACCATAAAACCACCATCGTCGCTTCTTAGCCACCACTGATTGGCCGACACCACTGTCAGATCGTCATTGTTTAGCTACTGTCACCACCACCACCACTGCCAACCGATCGCTGCTTCTCGGCCACTGTGAACCATCCACCACTATCGCTGGACAACCACTACATGGTTGTCGATGTTGAGCTGCCACCACCATTGTCTGATCTTTGTCATCACGACCACTATAGCTCTCACTGAACAACTATTGTCAAGTCACTGCCATTTCCTTGACGTGTTATACCTCTCCTCTGATAAAAGTCAGGTCACTTGTATAATCTTGCTCCCAGTCAATTAAGAGTCAGCATAGCCATGTGACTTACAATAATATAGCGAAATCATTTCAACTGGGTCATACCTCATGAGTTTTTTCCTTTAAAAGTTTTTATGTAAAAACTCATGATGTCCACGCTGTTACTTTCTTTTTACTTGTGTGTGTCGAATATTCATACTACACAAAGAAAGATGTAAACACATTACTCAATCTCTTTGAATTTACTAGCGTGTGCGCGCATATACACACACACACACCAATTCAACCATTAATCGGTCAGTGGTCCGGTTCTAATTAAACCACTTCAACATCAAACTGTTGGTCTAATCGGTGAACCGTCGAACTATTTCCGATTTATGAGAACGGTGAGAAATAAACAAAATAGTATGGGGAGGCTAATTGGTTCGATTTTTAGATTTTTCCTACTGGCTTTGATTTCTTTCCCAAATAGCAGAAATTTATTATTAAAACCTTGTTAAATTTATGCGTTATCCCAAATGAGAAATTATGAAACAAAAAAAAAATTTATATTTTATCCTTTTTCACTCTGAAATGATTTCTGATAAACTTTAAAATATTAAATGTAATTATGGTTATTTTTAACTTTTAGAGATTTTTTAATATTTTTATTAAAATTTGTATAATTTTAACTAGGTAAATATTTATTTTTATGTGCCAAATTGAAACTATAATTGTGAAATATTAAACATCTTTATTAAAACTTAATTGATAGNTTTTTTTTTTTTTAAGCAGATACCTCTTAGGTATTACAAAAGGAGGCTTCTTGTGTTTCTACAATTTTAAGCGAGTGGGTAGCCAAAAATGCAACTTTTAATAATAATATACTAAGATTCTTTTTAAAAATGGTGATATAATAATAAAGAAATCACATGCCTTGAGCATGTGCTAAACGCTACCATCAATGATGCCTTCATATTGTTTTCCCGCAGACTATTAAAGGCATTAGGCAAGGAAATGGCCCCCTATAGCAACTTGTGTCTCCAAAGCTAAAAAAACCAACAAGAAATATGGAATAAAAATAAATCGAGAATGCATGACTAAAATTTCAATACAGCTGCAAATAACTGAAATAAAAGATGCTAGTCATAGCAAGAGCCAACTAAATGACAAACCCAATAGAAGTACAAAAGAAACGAAATAGAAGTTTCATTAAAAATTACTAAAATAACATTTTGAAAACTACAGAAAAACAAACAAGTTCATTAAAAACTACTGAAATAGCATTTGGCATGTTCATCTCATATAGTTGTAAAATTAAAAACTTTGAATGCAGCAGAACAGCATAGCTATTTTGCTTCTATACCAAAACAGTTCTTCGTATGAAAGATCAATCTTACATTGAGCCATGCTTCTCTCGAGCATTGAAAGCTCGCAAAGTATTTTCTTGTTAGGATCCTGCAAGAAAATAAGCATATTAAAATTCAATAAGGTATTTACTATTGAAATGGAAGGTGGGTATAAGAACAACATCCAAGCAGACGAGTTAAAAACCATGCTTAAAGCTACGGAAAAGCAGTTCTTTGAAGATTGTAGATCTCCCTTCTTCCAGAGGCAGTTACCTAAGCATAACCATGCATCTGCAAGAGATGGATTCAGTTTAACCTGCAGGACCAAGCGAACATCAAAGTTAGCTCATTCAGAAAATGATACAACGAAAAAGACTGGGCTAGCACGTACTGCTTTTGACAAATGGTCTTCCGCCTCTTTCTGATAATCTGGTAACACATCCAGTATTTTTCCTCTTAAGAATTCATATAGCGCACGCTGCGATATTAACTTCCTTAGATCTGCATGTAAGCCACAAATAAGTGTCATAGGCATGACAAGATTATGCCATTGTATCAAGAAAGAATCTACAAAAGAAGATGAATAGCAGCTAAAAACTTAACAGAATAAAGCAGATGAAAAAGTTAACAGGGCTTTTCATATACATACATACATACATACATACATACATACATACATACATATATATATATATATATTAAAAAAAAACCCAATGGCTGATATATTAAAGAGAAAGGTACAGATAGGTTTGTATGGGTGGATCTAAACACCCAACCACACGGTACAACACACACCAAAAAATGTAAAAGATGAGTACATATAGAAAAAAAAAAACCCAAAAAACCACCTGAGCGTTGAAAAAGTGTGGGTCATCCCAATCTAGTCCTGTCTCTGGCTCTAGTTCTCGGTAGGAATCCAACTAACAGATTGATAAGATGCTGACTATTACCCATAGTAACCAGTGTATCATTCATAAAACTTATGAGATCTAATAGATTTTAATTCTTCTTCTTTCACCTGGAAGTGTAAACCTGTCATTCCTCCTCCCAAGCATCAGCCTGATGGGGTAGAGCTGAAGCAGAAGGAATACCAATAGTAAAACCCACAATAGGTTCTAGAATATATGAAGTATGAGTTGCCTCTAGACCGGATACTTCTTGAAGAAGTAGAGCTGTGAGGCTCTCCTAATTATCAGTTTCAACACTATCATTTATAAGTAATAGTCCAGCAGTATTGTTTTCTATGGAGTTGTAGGTGTCAGCACCGCATCACTCGCAGTAACAGTAACAGCAATGTCATGGGGGGTCCTCAGGGGCAACAGACACCTCCTGTCTGGTAGTATCCTCCTCAGCTGGAACTAAAATGTCCGCAGTAGGGGGGTTAGACCCATCCTTATTCACTTGTCTTAGATTTCAAATCAGGATGAAGCTTGTGGCATTTAGCAAGGATATGACCAAACATCTTACAGTGGGTACAATATGGGGGCTTGTGTTCCACGACGATTTATTATCAATAACCATTATGGGTTGTGCTCAGTCAGACTTCAGTAACATCAGGTAAAGTGATATCCCTTTCCACAAGTATTATGGCCACCGAGGGTCTGGTTAGGTTAAAAGTAAGCAAATCTAGTTTCAAAGGATGGTCCCAATAGAGTAGAGAACCTGATGGTGAAAAAAATACAGCTTGAGACCAGGTAAACTAAACTACACCGGTACAGAGGGAGTTTCATGATTTTGATCAAAATTAGGAGACCACTTGAGTAACCTCATTGATTTATCTTTGATATTAAGATATTTCTTGGAGAAAATTCTGTGTAGTCTTCAGCCACTGTTAGTTGGATCAACACATGTCTTCCATCCATGAGTCTCACTTTCCACTTGTCTACTAGCTTGAGATTATCAACACTCTTTCTGATATCATCCATAGGAGGATGTCCTAACCAAAATTTTTCAATAAAAGCAAACTTGAATTTTTCCGCCAGGGTGGAAATTTTTGATTTAGAGAAAAAGATTGTTTATTTTCCACCTTTCCTACTTCTCTTCTTAATAAAAGGATAATCATATGTACCATCACGAGATTCCTTATAATTTGAGGGGAATACCACCGCGAACTCTACCTGAGGGTAACCCACCACATGTGCGGCTCAACCAAAAAAGAAAGAAACGCCATCAGAGGCTGTCGGCATAAAAACTGTTGTGAGATTGCTGAAAGGCAGCTGTCGAGTGCAAAAGCAGAGGCAGCTCCGAGCCGAAACAGAAGAAAACCAAACAGTCGGGCGCAGACGACGAAGCTGCGAGCGACAGAGGCGTGGAGCGATATCGAGGAAGACGACGACACGAGCAGAGGAGCAATATCGCGACGTGAGTCGTGACAGGGAGCTGCGAACGTCGGCGCCAACGTTGACGCCAGACGACAGAGCGAGAGTCGACGATGCGAGGTCCTTTCGGTAGAATCAATTGCGACCGAAATCACCATTGGAAGCCTAGCGAAGCTCTCGACCGTAGCCGACATCATGATCGATCTGTTTATTATTATTATTATTATTATTATTATTATTATTATTATTATTATTTATATATATATATATATATATATATATATATATATATATATATATAT
>JXCR01145303.1:1054-146726 GCA_002079205.1 Phalaenopsis hybrid cultivar | reverse complement strand
TATATATATATATATATATATATATATATATATATATATATATATATATATATCTGAAAAATTTAAAAAAACAATGCTTAGAGGTTCAAACAATGGAACCTACGAATAAATAAGATGTAATATCAAATTTAATTAAGAAACAAGCGCAAAAATATCTAAATAAATTAAACCCTATTTTCAACAGCTACAAAAATGATTGATACTACTTCTATAAAATTCTAGTTAGCATTCAAGAAACTAAAATACTACTTCTAATATTAGGATGGGATCATGGTATATAGATACCTTCACAGGTAAATTAATGGAATTAATAGATATTATAATTTATAGAAATATAAACATCTTATGCATTCAATAAACTAAATGGGTTGAAGAAATTGCTAAGGAGATTGATAGCTTAGGCTTTAAACTTTAGTATTCAAGTAGGAGTCACACTAGAAATAGTGTATATGTAATTTCAGATAAGAGTTTAAAAGATTATGCTGTAAAAATTAATAGAAATTGATATAAAATTATAGCCCAAAAGATTATTGTTGATATTAAAATTTTTAATGTTATAAGTGTTTATGCTCCTCAAGTAGTTTTAAATATAGGTTTAAAAAAAAATTATGAAAAGACCTAGAAGAATTAATACAGACGATACCCCTTCAAGAAAGAAATTTTATTGGAGTACATTTAAATGATCATGTTGGTAGAGTGGAAGATTTTAGAAGTATTCAAAGTGATGATGATTTCGGATTGATTAATAAAGAATGTAGGACTACATTCAATTTTGCTTTAGTTTATAATTTTGTTTGTGTTAATATTTTATTTTTAAAAAAAAATGAGGATATTATTACTTATAAGAATGAATCTAATAAAACACAAATTAATTATCTTCATATGAGAAAAAAAGATCGTCGAGATTGTAAAGGCTGTAGGTTCATTCCAAGTGAAAATTTAAAAACTCACTATTGATTGTCTGTTCTAGATTTTAAAATAAGGAGTTCCAAGATAAAAAAAAAAATATAATAAAACATTGTCAAGAAATTAAATAGAGACACTTAAAATACACAAATAAAATTATTTTTCTGAGTAAACTTCAAATTTTAAAAATATAGGATGCTCAAGAAAAAAATTAATTATATATGAGATAAAATAATAAGTATTATTAAATGAGTGACAAAAAAGTGTACTTGGAAAATTAAAAGAAAAAAATTTAATAAATAAAAATAGTTGGTGGTAGAATAATAATATGCAATAAGAGATAAAATATAAAAAGTTTAAAGATAAAAATTAGTTTAAATATAAAAGCTTAGAAAATTGGGAAAGATATAAGGAAGCTCGCAGCGAGCCTTAAAGCATAATTTATGATTCTAAGACTTCTGCTTTCAGTGATCTTTAGAATAGATTGGATACCAAAAACGACGAAAGATATATGCATAAACTAGTCAAACGAACAGAGAAGAAAACTAAAACTTTAATTCAAATAAAGTGTATTAAAGATGAAAATCAAAAAGTGTTTTTCTTGGAGAAAGATATTCAACATAGGTAAGTGAGATATTTTGATAATCTTTTCAATAAATTTTTTTAATACGATCAACCTTAGTGATCTAAATATCGTTAATATTAATAAAACTTTTGGTTTTTACCGTCGTATTAGTAAAAAGGAAGTTGAAGAAGCTTTAAAAGGAACCAATTGTGGATAATCAACAGGACATGATGATATCCTAATAGAAGTGGAGCAATATTTAGGAGATTTATTAGATTCTTAACTTCATATACTTTTTCATAATATTTTAAAACTAAAATGATGTCTGGGGAGTGGTGGAAGAGTATTTTGGTCCCCTATCTTTAAAAATAAAAATGATGCACAAAAGTGTGCAAACTATAAAGTAATTAAGCTAATATGTCATATATTAAAATTATGGAGCAATTGAACATAGGTTAAGACGTGATATAAAGATTTCTCATAATCAGTTTGGATTTATCAAGGGCAAGTCTACTACGGAAGCTCTACATTAATTGAGATTCCTGACTAGGAATATGGCGCTCTGGCTATCATTGAAGAGAGTGACTTTCTGAACCTCCTTACTCAATTCTGCCAAGAAACTCTGCAGCCATATCATCTCCTTAGCGGCCTCTGACACTGCAACATATTCAGCTTCTGTAGTGGACAAAGAAACTGTCTTCTGTAGATTTGAGCCTCACGACACTGCAGTACCGTCAAGAATATAAACATATCATGTAGTACTCTTCCTACTGTCAATATCTCCAGCTAAATTTGCATCAACAAAACCCAATATCTCCAGATTTTTTTCTTAAGAAACACATACAGGTTTCTAAAGAGCCACTTAGGTATCTCAAGATCCACTTCACAGCATCCCAATGTTCCTTACCTGGATTACTTATGTATCTGCTCACAACTCCCACTGCATGGGCAATGTCCGGTCTGGTGCAGACCATAACATACATGAGTGAACCAATAGCTGAAGCGTAAAGAGTTTTACTCATGTAGTCTTGTTCCTCCTTTGTCTTGGGAGACTGATTTTTGTTGAGTCTGAAGTGACTGCCCAAGGGTGTGTCAACTGACTTAGCTTTTTCCATATTGAAGTTGCTCAGCACCTTTTTCACATATTCAGCCTGTGAAAGTCTCAACGTGCCCTTGACTCGATCTCTAATAATCCTCATACCAAAGATTTGTTTTGTCGCTCTCAAATCCTTCATTGCAAAGTGTTCTGACATCTGCTTCTTGAGATTATTTATCTCATCAATGTTTGTCTCTTCAATGAGCATATCATCCACATATAACAACAGGATGATATAAGACTAGTCAAAATACCTGACATAGCAACAGTGATCTGTCTGGCATTTTTTATACCCTACATTGAGCATGAATTTATCAAACTCCTTGTACCATTATCTGGGAGCTTGTTTCAGGTCATACAAGCTCTTCTTCAATCTGCAAACTGAATCTTCTTTTTCTTATACCACGAACCCTTCAGGCTGGTGGATATAGATGTCTTCTTCAAGATCTCCATGAAGAAAAGTTGTTTTCACATCTAATTGCTCCAGGAATAGATCTTCGGTAGCAACCATAGCCAGGACCAACCTAATGGTTGTGAGCTTTACCATAGGAGAAAAGATCTCAGGTAATCAATACCCTGCTTTTGTTGAAAGTCTTTTGCAACAAGTCTGGCCTTGTACCTTTTACTGTCATCAAGCTCAGTCTTCACCCGGTACACTCATTTGTTGTGCAATTTCTTCTTCCATTGCCCTTGTACATCATCTTCTCATTAAAGACCATATTTTTTCTTCTGATGATCTTCCGATCCAGCTCATCCCCAGAAACGATAACTGAATGTTTCGTCTCTATAGCCAATGAAATAATATTTCTTTGACTTAGCCTCAAACTTGCTACGTGCAACAGGATTGATTAGAACATAAGAAAGACAACCAAAAGTCTTAAGATGAGAAAATTTAACCTCTTTGCCGCTCCAGACCTCCTCAGGTAATATACAGTCTAGTGGGACGGATGTCCCTTGTTGATAAAGTAAACTGCAATGATGACCGCATTTACCCAAAAGGTTGGTGGTAGTCCGGCGTGCAATCTCATGCTCCTAGCACGCTCATTGATGGTTCTGTTCATGCGTTCTGCAAGTCAATTTTATGGTGGTGTCCCCGGAATTGTCTTCTCCATTCTGATACCCAGAGCTGCACAGTACTCCTTAAACCCACCATCAATGTATTCACCACCATTGTCAGATCTCAAACATTTCAGTTTTAGATTTGTCTCTGTTTCAACCATGGCCTTCCAAGTTTCGAACACAGAAAATACATCAGATTTATGCTTCAAAAAGTAAACTCATACATTTTTGTTGTGGTCATCTATGAATGTAACATAATAGCGAGAGCCTCCAAGAGATGTCACTGGGGAAGGCCCCCACACATCGGTGTGTACCAGTTCTAGTTTTTCAGCCTTTGACACCCTGACACCTTTTAGGAAACTGACACTCTTATGTTTCCCCATGATACAACTTTCACACATGCCGAGAGATCAATTGACTTCAACTCTGGTAGCTTGTCTCTGGACTGAAGCTCTTTCATACCTCTCTGACTCATGTGTCCAAGTTTGCAATGTCACATGTCTACTGTGCTCTCTATAACTGTAGTACCAACACTGTTAATTAGACTGGTGGTCATATACAGCGTACCAGTCTTTTTACCCCGAGCCAGTACCAGGGCTCCTTTGGTAACCTTCCAAGTGTTATCAGAGAACACTATTGAATGTCCTCCCTCATCGAACTGTCCAACAGATATGAGGTTCTTTTTCAGTTCAGGAATATGTCTAACATTTTGCAGGATTCATTTTTGTTAGGGAGTGTAATTTCAACATCTCTAATTCCCACCATGTTCAAAGCTGCTCCATCAGCCAAGTACATCTTCCCAAAGTCACCTGTAATATAGTTTTTCATTAACTCCCGGTGAGAAGATGTATGAAAAGAATCCCCTGAGTCCAGAATCCAGTCGTCAACGGAGCTTATGAACTGCAAGCAATAACGCATCCTGCACTTCTTCAGTTACAGCGTTAGCACTGACGTTCTCCATCTTTTTAAGATTTTTGCAGTTCTTTATGTTGTCAGTTTTGCCACAACTTTAACAAGTTACTTGCTGACCAGGCTTTGACTTGCTCTTGCTTCTGTGCTTTGATTTTGACCTTCCTCTATTTGAATTCATGTCCTGTGATCTCCCTCTGGAATCAACATTCAGTGCTGAACTCGAACCTGAGCTCTCGCCAGAATCTTTCCTGCACACCTCTTCAGTCAGAGTCAAGTCACGAATATTATCATATTTCAGTTTGGTTTTACCTGCAGAGTTGCTAATTGTCATCCTCATGGCTTCACAGCTATTTGGCAATGAAGTCAATAATATTTGTGCACGTATCTCATCGTTAAAATCAATTTCAACAGATGATAATTGATTTGTGATGGTGTTGAAATCATTCGGATGTTGAACAACAGACACACCTTCCGTCATCTTCAGGTTGAATAATTTTTTTGTCAAGTGCACCTTGTTATTCGCCGATGATTTTTCATACATATCTGATAAGGCCGCCATAAGATCTGTCATCATCCTCTCTTTTATGACATTGTGAGCAACAGACCTCAATAGAGTTAATCGAATAACCCCCAGAACTTGTTGATCCAACAGATTCCAATCAGCTTCTCCCATCTTCTCCGGTCGTTTTCCCAGCAGTGGAAGATGAGGTTTCTTTCCATAGAAGTAATCCTCGATCTGCATCATCCAGTATCCAAAATCCGTGCCGTCGAACTTCTCGATCCCCGAATCCTTCACTTCGTCTCCGGCCATCGTTCTTCATCAGATCCAAACTGAGGCTCTGATACCAATTGTTATGAAAAAACGACGACAGTAAAGCGAAAAACAGATCGAGAAAAAATTACACAAGAAAAAAACGCGACACAAGATTTGCGTGGTTCGGCAAATTTGCCTACGTCCACGGAGATGTAGAGGATTTTACTACTTGAAGAAATTACACCGTCGAACACCTCGACATTTACAAAAGAAAATCTCCCTTTTTCTTTCCCTTCCTCTCTCTCTCTTCCCCTCTCTCTAAATACGTTACAGCCAAAAGAAAAAAAGGGAAAACAAAAGGAATCCCCTAACCCCTAAGCCACCTAGCACAAGAATCCAAAGGGAAAAAGACAAAAGCTTTTCTTTTCTTCTCCTTTCTAGCAGTGGTTGTGAAGAGAGTGTTTTGGATGGTGAGATAATCAGAAGCGGGCCCCCTTTTATAACAAGAGAAAGAAGCCTGAAGAGGCAAACTTTGGGAAGATCTCACGCGGTTACACGGTTCCGCGTGAGGAGTTGGCAGGACCGCGGGAAGAATTTGGCGGGACAGCATCAAGGGGAGAGGGAAGTTGGCGGTGCAGGCTGAAATCAAATAAGACATAAAAGTTACTTCCTAATTATTATAGTGGACCGAATCTCCACTAATCCCAACAGCTAGGTGGTAAGCTGTTGCAGGAGAACAACGATGAGGGCTTTTATCGAGTGGCTATAGTGAATATGATGATGGTAGCAGCAAAGGGAAGGGTGGTGGGCTATGGGACAGCCAAGGGAGGGTTGTCCGGGGGCTGCGGCAGTAAGTTAGATGGCTGGAAAAAAGTTTCAAAGGAGTTGAATGGGATAAATTCGTTGCGGAATCGAGCTACAATCAAAGCAGCGCTCAAACCCTTCGAGAAAATCACCACTTCGAACAAAATATAGTCGGAGCACCACTCGTCCTCGGATATAGCCCTCGAAGAGGAAAATGGATTCCAGCGGTTGGACTAACAAAAATCTGAAATCTGAAAGACCAAAAAACTCCCGCCTAAGACAGCAAAAACATATTTATAATAGGCACTAATAGTTAGAATAGGAAAGAAATAGAATTATCAAGGGAATAGAAAAAGGCAAGGAATGGAAGACGAAGAAATAAAAATAGGAAACTACGAGAAATAGGTAAGGAATAAAAATAGAAAGAGAAACAGGAAAGGAAAGGGGGCCGACAAATTTGGAAAGGGAGAATCCTATCCCTTTGGGCATCCACGGTACTGTAGCAGCTACAATACCGCATCTCAGTAAACCCCCGCATCACTTACACAAAGAATTTCGTTCCCAAAAGATTTCAAATACCAAAAGAATAGAGAAGTTAGAGTAGTTAGAGTGCCTCTTTGACTTAGCCGACACAATACAACCCTTCTTCCTTATTTGGTCGTGCCCTTTTGCTTGACTTTGACTTGCACCTAAGATATGACACCTAAGTAAGAATCACGACTTGTGGCCAACACTTATATGAAATAAAGTCACAAAACCACAAACAAACACTTAAACACCCGTATTACAACATGGAATAAACACAAAAATTAACGAAATAATAAAGAAACTCATTCAAGTAAATCTTCATAATTTTCATTTAGCTTGACTCCGGGTAAATGGACCTCTACCTCCTGTTTGTAAAGCAATTCTCCTAGATTGGGCTCTAATAGTAGGTCCTAAATGGACCTCCTGTTTGTAAAGCAATTCTCCTAGATTGGGCTCTAATAGCAGGTTCCACACTTGTGTTTGGTGCCCCCCATGAGTCCACCTCATGTGTTGATGGACCCACCTTGGATCCACCATGATGTGCTACATCATATTATATAATAAAGAAATTTCAAAGTAAATCAATAGATGAAGTTTATACCATTTGCTAATAAGTTTAATGTAATCTTAAATGCACTATATAGATATATTCAAATAAAATATTTTAGATTATTTCCACTTAATTTAAGCAGTTTGATTTTACTAGAATTATGTAAATATGGGAAATGTGTTGTGTTATCCTAGTTAAATTTAAGTAATTGAGTTTATCTCTACTCTATTATAGTCAGTATGATACGAGAATGAAGGTTGTAGATGTAATACGAGAATGAAGGTTGTAGATGTATTCAATCAATTGAATCAGACCGCCTCTATTACGACTTATGTTGACCGGTTGAAGGAGTCGTCAAGAAGCGTAACATAAGATACTAAGGAATCATGAGCAAACAATATGAAAAGATACCTAAATCAAGGAATTAGGAGTCATGCTGACCATAAGTAGTCGGAAATTGGTTTTACTTGGCATCCATGCTTCGCAGTAACATCACATTGGAGCAGCCTATCGCTGGCTTTTTTAAGAGCAAAATAAAAAATTTAAAAAAAAAACAGTTTTAGCAAAGAAAATGATACATTAGATAATGGGTCCAACCATTAATAAGATGAGGAGCTGGAGCCTGTTGTGAACCTTTTTACTTAACTCTTCAAATTTTCATGTAGTTCCGAAATTATAAGTTCAAGTTTAACAGAACAAATAAAAATGTTTCACGGCATTCGTCTAACTCTAAAACTTCTCCAATCAATGCATAAACTGATTTGGATGAGTTTCTCTACAAATCCTCTCGCTCTTTAAGAGAAAATAGCAATGCTATGCAGCAAGCATTTTTTATGATCGGACCAAATATGGTTTGGCAATCTAATATACTGATGAATATGCCACATTCTTCAAACCAACAAAAACTAAAGAATGAAACTATTATTATTTTTCTACACTCCATAAAATAAGCTGCAAAACCAAAAGAAAGGATCACAAGGGAAAGGGAAAGACTTCAGCAGCTAAACAGAACCACATTAAGTACTACCGTTTCAAGTGACAATTGCAAGCCAATAAACCATTGTTCTGAAGGGAGAGAAAAAAAGATGGAGAAGAAGTATACCACACCTATTGGGATGGCTGAGTCCACGAGAACAAGAGCAGCGTCAGCATGTTTTTGTAAGCAAGCACTCTTCTCCTGTGGATCCTTGGGAAAGAATGTATCCCTGATGTTATAAAGCTCATCAATAGCTGCCTCCACCATCAAAATTGGTGAAAGTTCAGGCAGCCCGCTGCCTCCACTTGTCTCCACTTGTTGAGCCATCTGCACCGAGATGAGCTTCACTACCATACCAAAATCATCTCCAATTGTGCAACATTCTATGGATCTCAACTTCTTAATATATAAACTTAAATCAAGTTTAAAGTTTTTGAGTCATACCCAACGAGCTAGTCAAATGTTTAGGCAAAAATAAAGGTCCACAACAAATGGCACAATACTTCACAATATTAAGTAGTAATGATGTCCGCAGGTTTTTTTAAACATTTAAACTAGCATTGTAACTTGGAGAAGATAATTCGGAAATGGTCAAAGTAACTAAAATTCAAATAAAAATAAGAAATTAAAATTTCCAATTAAATGTCATCATTCAAATACAAACACATAAAGGAAGCATGTAATGAATACAAGCTGATGGTACGTATGATGAGAATTAAACTTCTTTGATGTCCATCAAAATAGCAAAAGCTCTCGCCTGATCATAAGAAAATTCAGTTAGATCATGAAATTCATCAAGTGAAAATTAAAACATGAATCGGCCAAACCCAAAACTTATGTGACCTAAGATGCCACTCAAGTGAACAATGAGCCAACTATAAGGGCTCAATCCGAAAAGAATACAAAAAATCAAGAAGATTCAATATGCAAATGCAAAATGAAGACTCTTATTTTACTTTTAGATTTTATGAACAATATGTAAAAAGAATATGTATTTGGATAGTTATTGGTGAACATTAATAATAATTTAAAAAATTGAATTCCAAAACTCAAATCATTCGAATTTTGAATTATCATGGGAGAGTTATAAAATTTTTCTTGTCAAAACTTATATTATTGCTGGTGAGTGAATGAAAAGAAACTTCTATTCTTAAAAATAATGGGGGCATTCCAAAGAAGGAAATATTGATTCCTGGCCATCTTATCCAAATCAGCAAGTTCGGTAACTTTTTAAAAACCAATATATTTTGTTGAGTTATAAGAAAATCATGTTGTGAGCAACTACTGTAATTATTAATGCAATTTTGTTCATCCTTTGTCCCTCTGTGTTAAAAAATTAAGTCACAAAAAAAAATCATCACTTAATCCATGGAAAACCCATCTATAGCTGTTAAGCAGGACTAACCCTCAATAGAACCTAGCCTTATTTTATAGGTCATTAGGAAGACCAAAACCCATTGAAGTTTGTGAAAATTTCCAAATCCATCCATTTATTTTAATTTAGTTTTGTAACCTTAACTTCAATCCCAAAAGTCATTTTTTCCTTATTATCATGCAAGTTAGAGAAGATTTCCTCCATAATTTCTGTTGAAAACAAAATAAATATCAGAAAACCTTCAAAACATATGAAACTCTCCAAAACACCTCTAGGCACATAGGGTTAATATTTCCAAGAGTACCAAGCTAAAAAGTCTAAAAGATTCACCACATTCTTCTAAAAGATTCACGACAAAGTCTAAAAGATCCAAAACACCTCTAGGCACATAGGCACTTATTTGAAACTCTCCAAAACACCTCTAGGCACATAGGAAAATTTGTCAGAACTAGGATTTCTAAAATTTCAGGCTGTCTTATATCGGTCAACCTTATTTGCACTCATAACCCCAAAATTCACTTGCTGACCAACTCTACCGAGGCCAAAATACTCTGAGATAACCTGAAGATTCAAGGAACTAAAAAATGGGTTCTTATGTTCATGGTTTTTCTTTGTGAGAATGCTGCGATGATAGAAATATTGTCACATCAAATAAAGATAAGAAAAAAAGATGGAGCAAGCTCGAGACAAAGAAGAACTTGAAATGCAACTCACTATATGAGAATATGGGAAAGTGGAGAATTACGCCGCTCATGAAGTCAGAAGCAAACCGGAATGGCTGCAAAACCATCCCAATAAAATATTTTTTTCTCTGTTACAGAACGAAGCAAAATAACTTAAAAGTTTGTTAGTTAGTCAAACACTTCAAACCAAGTATTAACCAACTATCGTGCCAAGTTGTAATGTGTTAGGCAAATAACTAAAAACTATATGTTATTAGAAAATAATAAAGCTTTGCTTATTGTGAAAAATAAAATTGAGCTAACATATTGTAGCACTACAAATTTTCTTCTACAGAAATAAAAATAATGTACTTTTCGCTCACCCACTCTCTTTATTCTCTTACTTGAGATCTACTCAAAAGGTTCATTCCCAGTACAGTCCCTATGGTAATTCATGAAGAGTTCATATCAAATATTGCATTCAATAATGAAAAACTCAAATTTATCCAACATTATGCGTTTACTACAAACCCAAAAAGAGTTGTGACTGACAAAAAAACCAGTGTGAGCCAGAAAGAGACAAAAGAGCACACCATAGTAAGGTACTTGGAAGGCCTGAAGCTCGCTACCAATAATATGGCAAGCTGCAACCGTATTGGACACTGAGAGACATGCAGACTTTAGCACTAAAAGTGGAGAGGCAACAGAAGCAAAACAAACAACCAACGCCAATTAAATAGCCACCAAAAATCGTTGATCTAAGAAGGGCAACGCCTCGAGTGGAACAGACAGGTCAAGTGTAAGACAGAGTTACTCCGAGTGAGAAGAAGCCTGAGAATAGTAGCATGCCTAATGTAGCCCCAACCAGGAAATATTTCAGATGCTATGGGTTTGGACACATCACTTCCAGTTGCCTGACGAGCCAAGTTGTCCTCACTGAGCATGGTGTAATGGAGGAAGTTAGTGATGATGAGAAGATTGAAAAACAAGGTGAGTGCCATCTTCCACCGGATGAGGGTGAGATGCTTGTGGTTCGACAGAACCTATAAACCAAAGATACAAGGATGCAGTGGTGACTTTGTCACAACATATTCTACACTTGTTAAGCTGTGAAATGAAGGGTGTGCAGTCTCATCAATGATAGAAGGAGAGAGTCGGAATGTGGCGTCCACATAAATGGTGGACAACTTAACCCTCATGACTCAGAGGCATTCCCAACCATATTCCCTAACGTGGTTAAAGAAGGATAATAAAGTCAGCATTGACAAGAGGTGTCTTGTATAGTTTTCGATCGATAGCCAGTTGTATGATTAGATTTGGTGTGATGTGGTGCCCATGAATATATATCACTTTTTGTAGGGACGACCATGACAGTATAATGGTCAAACTCAATATGATAGGTACAAGAACACCTACTCATTCACGAAGGATGAAAAGTGCATGATCCTCTTACCTCCTACGGAGTCGGAGGTCTTGAATACTTGTGTAAACAGAGAAATGTCGAGAGGATCGGTCTTGTGTTGACAGAGGACCGCAAGCCAGAAGAGTCAGTTGTAGACGAAAGGCATCCCGTACAGAGGGAGTTTCAATACATTCTAATTGATAGCTTATTGTTATAGTTGTCGCCATTCGGGGAGATTTCAGCTCCCATTACTTCAAATCAGTTGGAGTCAACCTGGGAGGGTGACTTTGGGAGGATTCAATGGTATATATGTGACACACAAGCCAACTTCAATTCAGTGGTGTACTCCTCGAATATTGGACCGACATGGGTCGCTGCTCGTAAATTGGAAAAGATCTCATGTGTTTTGGGAATCGGTGCAACAAGCATTGGGATCCAAACACTCATAGCGACGCAATTAAAGAACCTTCACCGGGGGGTGATATAAGCTTCGATAGATGAGGTCGAAGCTCCCTCGACCACTGAAGACCGATGCGGGAGCTGTTCCGCAGGGGCGCAATTTGCGACCCCTGCTACAGTGTCGTGGACGTTTGCGGCTCAATCTGGTCTAGAAGGGTCGATGTGCACTTCCTCTCTGTGGATTTCCTTCTTATTTTGAGTGGGGCCCACTCCTCTTTACCCTAAAATTATATATTTATTTTTTCTACGTGTTAAAGTCGGTTCTGTGAATGTTTTTGTTCAGGACAGTCGTTAACCACCAATGTTTCCCTTCTAGAGTTGTATCCAAAGACGAGAAGATGCTCCAGCTATTACTCATTTGAGGTGGTGATTATCTCCCAAGGATCAAGTGGTGCTTTGGATGTAGTTTGATCATGCAAGGATATTTATCCTCGATTTTCCTTTTTCTGCAATCTTCCTTACGCCTCCAACTCACTGACACCGTCTTTGTGGTTCCTGTCGTCACTTAAAAACAACCTCCTTGTTGTTTTCCTACAGCAGACCATCACTCCTAGCTGTTGTCTTCTTGACGCCAGCCTTTTCCAATTGTTTCTTTGTCGTCGACCCTCCCAGCTACTCTCTTCTTATCGTCAGCGCTTCCCAAATGTTTCCTTGCCAACATCCCTCCTAATTGTTGTCATCTTGCTGCCAACATCCCTCCTAATTGTTGTCATCTTGCTGCCAACCCTCCCCATCTGTTGTCTCTTTGCTGCTAGCCCTCCCCATCTGTTGTCCTTTGTCGTCAAACCACCTCAACCACCTTTCTTTCTCCAAACATAGTCCCCTCACTGGAGCCCTCCTTCCACCATTGAACCAAGCCCTAGTTGGGTTTTTATGTTGTGTGTTTGTTGTTGTATGTCCTTTTGGTTGTGATCTTGTAATTGTTTATTTGCTTCGAGTAATAATATTTATTTTTTTCGTTGCGATTTGGGTTAAATCGGGCATCCTTTACAAGCCCATTTTTATATTTATTGCTATTTCGTAATGCTTCGAGAAGTTATATATACAACTTCCCTCTTTTACAAAGAAGAAATAAAAACTCTATATAGTTTTTCCATTGTTTTACTTTCTATATAATATCAGAGTAAGGTTAGAGTGATTCTTCCAACCATTGTTTTTATAATGTAAGGTTAGGATTCTGACTTTCAGTCTTTGTTCTTATCCTCTAAGGTTAGAGTTTCCACATTCAAATTTTGTTTCTATTCTTTAATGTTAGATTTTTTTCACTTCCAACCTTTGTTATTATTCTCTAAAGTAGGCTTCCCACTTTCAACCCTATCCCTTTTAATGAATTATACCTTCTTTTATAGTAGTGAGCTTTCTCTTGATTACATAAATGAATACAGCATATTTCACCTTTGAGTATATTTATTTAACTGTATCCCATATTTCTTGTCACACCCCAACTAACCCTCCTAGTAGGGTCAATCATGGTACAACAGTGGCAGCCAATTTGGTTAAATTAATTCATCACCCGTTGAGTCCTAATTATAAAAGTCAGGACGTGTGTTGGTGAGAGTTAGTTTGACCAAATTGTCGGCATTTGTCGCACCACGATTAACCCTACCAGTGAAGTTAGTTAAGGTGTGACATCTCTTTTGAGGTGGGGAGAAACATAAAAGGTCCACTTAAAGGTGCAAACGAGTCGAGTCGAGCTCTCACCATGCCAATCTCAGAGTCGAGTCGAGCTCTCACCATGCCAAGCTCAAGCTCGAGTCAAGCTCAAATGGCAAGCTCGAGCTCGACTCAAACTGGTAGCAGTCGCCTCGCGAACTCGAACTGAAAACTTAATTTTCACGGGAGCTCGCCGAAGAAAGTATTGGCTTTCGAAGGAGGCAACAGGAGCTCATCGGAAAAAGCACTGAAATGACTAGTAGTAGGCTAATCGAGCTCGTTGCTCGATAAGCTCAGCTCACAAGCTTGTTAATGAGTCGAGCTTGAGCCGACTCAGATCATTTGCGCCCCTAGGTCACTGATCGTGGGTAACATGGCATTCCACGACCATCTTATGATCATAGAATCGTTTTCTTTCTAAAAAAAATTTAGGTTTTTGCACTCCGAAGGTAGATCCACAAGGTGTTTGATCTTTTCTTTTTCCTTTAGAAATATTTTCATGATTTGGGACCATGTAAGGTAATTTTTCCTGTTCAAGCGATAAGATGCTTGAAATATCTGGAGTTCTTTGATATGAGATCAACTACTAGTCATATTTGATTCTTTTAAAAGGAAGTAAAATAACCCCTAAATAATGAATAGAAGAAGAATATCCTCCTTTCAAAGAAAATATCTAGTGCAACTATTACAAAAAGAAATGGCACACCAAGGATAAAATCTAGAAATTTCATGGAAAACTCCAAGACTGGTGAAAAAAATGCAAAAATAAAAAAGGTCATACCTGCCTAATACAGTCAAAAGAATTCAATTGAAAAGAAATCAACATACTAAAGAATTCTTATTCTTTGCTCAATGAAATAATTTCTAATTTTTATGCTCTTATTGCCTAAAATAGTTCTTCCCCTTCACGGATCCTAGATTTAGGGGCCACCAACAACATGACAAACCTGACCACAATATTTCAACCTTACAAACTTTATCCCAGCAACGAAGATAAAAGTTCCAAATGAATTTTTAAAAAATGATACAAGACATAAAGACATCTTAATTTCTTCCAACTTGACTCTTAGTAACATATTATGTCTTACACCTTGCAGTTAAAGTTTTATCTATTCACAAATTTATCAAAGACGACAACTGCAAAATCATTATCTTCAATTGATTATTATGTTTTTCATAATCTCATTACAGCGAAGATAATTGAGCAAATTAAAGAAAATGATACATTATACTTTCTTGAAGATAGACATGAAAACTCCTTCACCTCTCATACTACCGACAATATCTAGATCCATTATTATAGATTGGGTCATTCTTTAAAAAAAAAATGTAGTATATATTTCATTTATTTTTCATAATTACAAACATTAAAAACTTTCATTGTGAGACTTGTAAATTTGCTAAACATCAAGGTGTTTTATTTCTATAAAGTAATTCTAGATCTTCTAGTCATTTTGTATTAATTCATTATCATATCTAGGGGCCCTCTAAAATCTCTAATATCTCTCGTGAGCAACTGATTTTGTTATGTTTATTGATGACTACACTCAAATGATATAGGAATATTTAATTAAACAAAAATTCAATGTTAGTTTTATACTTCTTATATTCATTGTCATGATAAAAAAAATTAATCTAACTCTTAAATCAAATTTTCTTGGACTAATGATACTTGTAATTATTTATCATATATTAACATCATTGTTTCAAAAAGAGAGTATTGTCCACCAATCTTCTTGCCTGATACTTTGCAACGAAATAAAGTGACTGAAAGAAAAAATCATCACCTTTTGGAGGTGATTGTCACTTTTCATGTACAATCAAATACCAAAATAATATTTGGGATAAGTTATTCTAACAACTACCTACTTAATCAATAGAATACCCTCAATAGTAATTGATTCTAGAAGTCTATTAAATTATTTGATAAAATTATTCCCTAAGAACAACTTCTCAATGATCACTACAAAAAATTTTGGATATATTGCTTATGTTCACATACATAAACAAAATAGAGGAAAATTTGACCAAAGAGAATTCAAATGTATATTCATCGGATAATCTAACACACAAAAAGGGTACAAATGTTATCATCCACCCACAAAAAGGTTCTTCACTTCAATGGATGTCATATTTGTTGAAACTCATGCTTCTTCACTCAAACTGACCTTTAAAGGGAGAATTCTCATCATGATATATTTCATCTTAACACTCCTATAATAGAAAATCCTTCAAATACAAATCATGTACCAACTATCTTACTTCAGGTCCATACAAGAAAGAGCATGCCCAACCAAGATATCCAGCAAGTCCAAGATTCAGAACCATTATAAAGTAATAATACTCAATCAAATCACTTACTTATATCGCATCTCTCAATACAGCTCATTTCATAAATTTTCTCCATCTCATAAAGCATTTCTAACTAACATATAAATCAACATCAATCATATTTTCATTCCACAAACTCTATTTTTTAAAAAAAATTAGATGAAAGCCATAAGAGAAGAGATGAATCCCTAAGGAAAAATCATATATGAGAGATCATTGAATTACCAAAAAGAAAGAAAACAACAGAATGGATTTTCATAGTGAAATACAATACAGATGGGAGCCTAGAAGATATAAAATAAGATTAGTAGCAAAATGATACACTCGATCATAAGGAATTAATTATCAAAAAAAAATTTTTTGTGTTACAAAAATGAATAATATTTGCATTTTGATATCCCTAGCAACCAATTATAGGTGGCCTATTCAACAATATGATGTAAAAAAATATTTCCTTACATGGAGATGCCGAAGAAGAGGTCTATATAAATCCACCATCAGAATCAGATAGCTCTTGTAAGAAGAATCAAGAATATAGATTGAGAATATGAAAGAAGTAGGATACAAACCGAGAAAACGACATCGTAATATCTTCATAAAGCACTCTCTTGATGGAAAAATCTAAATCCTTATTGTGCATGTTAACAATATGATTGTTATAGGGAATGACAATCAAGAGAAAGAAAATATTAGAAAAAGATTTGCTGAAATTTTGAAATTAAAATCAGGAAAACTCAAATACTTCTTCGAAGTAGAAGTGGCTCAATCTAAATAAGGGAAATTCCTCTCCCAAAAAAAATATATTATGGGTTTGCTGCAAGAGACCAAGATGATAGAGTGTCCGCCATGTGAAGTTGCAACTAAACTCGGACAAAAACTGAACATTGATGACGGAATTGATGTAGATACGAGACAATAAAAAAGTTAGAGGGAAAATTATTCTTCTTATCTCGCACTCGTCCTGACATCAAATTTACAGTAAGTCTAGTTAGTCAATTCATGTTCAAACCTAAAGAGTCACACTTGAAGCCACTTCTAAAATCCTCAAATATCTCAAATCAAACCAACGAAAAAAGGATTTTATGCAAAAAATATGACACCCTACACATTAAAAGATCCACAGATATAGATTATGCGGGATCACTAATAAATAAAAGGCCTATTTCAGGGTACATTCTTAGAAGAAAATCTTATAACTTGGAGAAGCAAGAAACAGACTATGGTTTCAAGATCTAGTGCTAAAGTGGAGTTCAGAATTATTGTATGAGGGAATTATGAGCTTCTATGGGTTAAAATTAAATTCTAGAATTTAAAAATCAAGTGAAAAGTGTCTATAAAATTATATTTTGATAACAAATCAATCATCAGCATTGCACACAATCATGTACAACACTATCGTACCGAGCATGTTAAGATTGATGAGCACTTTATAAAAGGAAATTTGGAAATTGAATTGATTTGTACTCCATTTGTGTCCGCATAAAACCAGCTAGCCGACATAATCACCAAAAGACTCTGCAACCAAACATTTAAAAATATTATACGCAAATTTGGAATTGTGGATCTTTACCATCTAGTTTGAGTGTTGAATTTTTACTTCAATGAAAATAAATAATCAAAGAAATGCAGATTAAAACTTTGTATCATTAGATCAATGCACACAGATCGAGTGATGTCGGAGTTAACTCAAGTTTTAATAGAAAAATCAAGATTATTACTTGAAGTAACTAAGCGATTACATTTAACACCTACAAAGGAAAATTACAATAAACATGACATGAACTCACAGTAAAGCTCGGCCCATGGGTGGTGGAGGTCGGGTAAATTATTGGGGAGCGAATGTAGATGGCTGAAATGGGATTGTAGGTGGTTGGGATAGCCAAAGGAAGAGCCAGAATAGTGTTTGCAGCGAAGCTGAATGCTTGGATAGTAAGAGCAACAGATGAGGTGGTGAGCGGAGAGGCAAGGCACAATAACAAAAGGTTGGAACAATCAAGGGACAGCAGGTTTACTGTTTTCCAGATGACGATAATGAAGGGGCAAAGGGTTGAAGATGAGAGGGGTTGCAGAGCAGCAAGGGTATCCGAGACGAGGCATCTATTAAGAAGGGCTGGAATGGGAAGACTGCAATGAAAAACAGCAAAAGTTGTTGCCCTAGGAGCAGCTACAGCAGGGAAGGACAATGTGGAGCGGCGGGTGTGATGGGAGAAGGATAAATCACACCTGAAAACAAAGATACAGTCGAAACACCACTTTGAACTATGGGATACAGCCCTCAAAGAGAATAAGAGATATTAGTGGTTGTCCCAATACAAAACATACCAAAAACTGACTTTCAAATCCTAATACAACACATATATAGGAAAGGACAACGAAATTAAGGATAATAAGAAATAAAGCATAAGAGAGAAAAAAGGGAGTATTTCAACCCATATCAATTTTAGCGAGACAGTAGTAACTATAGTACAGTGGTATTTTTTTCTGCAAGCTCCCGCATCATCAAGACTCTGTATCATTAAATCAAGGCAACGAAGAAAATAAATGTAAATCTAGAGAATTTTTCCATTATTTTATTTTTTACACATCTTATATTAATATGTTTTAAAATACATAACTTGGCTCCCTATATTTTGTTAAAAAGGAAATATATACCGTAGATTTGAACCAATAATTTTAAAGTAAAAGACAACTCGCAGCATCATAAATGACACTTCATTTGGCAATTATAAGAAAACCAACAATATAATAAACTATAATGTGGACATGAAACAAAAAAATACATAATCAACACCGATGATGATACCCTCTCTTGGAATGCCCTTATTAGCAATTGACTTGTTCTTAAATTTCCTTGACAAAAATCATCAATTCCTTTCTCATTTTATTAATTTTGAAGCATCAAGTACCCCCCAACTTGTCATTCTATTTCCTTCAATTGATCATTTTATGTCTTCGCCTATTTTCTTGTCATGTCTCTCTCCATCTTCAATCTTATCTAACTTTATTGTTTCCATGATTATTGCTCGTTGCTATTAGAAATAATAACAGTAGTTTCATTTAGTATTACTTTACTGCCTTGAGTTGGAATTGAAAAGAGTATTTGTGGTATATAATGTTCTCAACAGTCATTGAGTGGAAGTTGAGGTTCTTCTCGATATTTATCTCTTGTACTGACCAACATGAAAACAATATAGTCCTCAGCTCTCTAATTTATGTTATCATAGCTTTTTTTCATTTTCAGTATATTGAGACAAATCATGAAATCATTAAATAGTATTGGTTCGCAATGCCTTGGTTTTTTTTACATGAAGAATGAAAAGTCTTCTATATCTACTTTGGTTAGATAAAGGCTCCTCTAATCTAACAGAAGTTCAACAATTGGATCAATCAAAGCATAGCTAAGGTCCTCATATAATCAAAATTTGTAACAAACTTGGGGCATATGATTAACATTTGTAGTAAATTTGGGACATGATCTACATGCTTTAGTTAAAGAGGTTGGGATAGTGATTACTAAATGTTGTTTTACTTCTATTTACTATATTGTGTTGAAATTGTTAAAAGTACATGTTGAATAATGCTCAGTTGTCAACTGGTGGTGGTTGAGATTCCTCTCCATATAAACCACTTATGGTGGTTTAAAAAGAGATACAATATGGCTTCACCCTTTCTTTATCTTCTTAATCCAAAATGTCAAGCTTAGTCCAACCTCAACAAATTCAACCTTGCCTTTAGCTTAGAGTCGATAGGTTAAGTTCTCTCAGATTAGACTATAGTTATAAAATAAGCATACCATATGAGACTTCAATTTGACCCTCAAAACTTATAATCCACCCAAGTCATGCACCAAACAAAGCCATATTCATTAAAGAGCCAAGTTAATAAAATCAACCAATTCCTAGCATCATTTTACATAGCTAACATTCTAACTCAATTTATTTCCGTTCTCTTCTTCAAGTCATTTATGAAATAGAATTTATTAAAATCTGGGCGTCGGGATAGCAAAGAAAAAAAAATCTTTTGCAACCTATGTCCATAAGAATGTAAAATGCATCTTATCATCTGGATCACTTAGGTTTTATTGAATTGAGAGAACGTGATGGAAAATAAATGAAATTCCAATAACTTGTTGCTAAACCATAAATCTATAATCATCACTTTGATATATTCAACCCTTGTTTCAATAATCTTCAAGCAAATTCACGACATTCAAACTTAGCCTAAACATGCTTTAATACCAGATAATATTGTTCTAGGGCTCCTAGGTGTGATGATCGTGGGAAGTGGAACGATATGTTCAACTTCCGACAGCATTCAAACTTAGCCTAAACATGTCGTCAAATAAGATTTGCCACACTATCAAACAAAATCGAGCAAAGTTTAAAAATGATTTAATGTCAGAGCGATCAAACATATGCTAAACATGCTCTGATACCAGATGATATCATTCTAATGCTCCTAGAAATTGTGATGATTGCGGGAAGTGAAATTCAAAGCATTCAAACTTAGCCTAAAGATGCTCTATTACACATGAATTGTTCTAGGGCTCCTAGAAAGTGTTAGGGATGTGGATTGGTTCCACCTATTCTCCAGTCTGACTCAACTTTTCCTCTGACGATGTCAGCTTGGATGTTCTTCTGGGTGTAATCTGCTGTAAGACCCTGAAGTTAAGCGTTGCCCATAAGATGTGATGGACGCCCTGTGACGTGGTGGTGACGTGGTCTCTCCACTTCTAAAGCTAAAGTTTGAACATTTTGTTTATAGTAAGTTGGTAGGAACTGGCGCTGAATCTCTTAGTTCATCTTCAGATTTTCCATTCTCCATATGTTGTCTCTTCTCTCGACCTCCTCTAATACTAGATTTCAAAGTATCGTGTTCGGTCTTCTGCATCAACAGACTCCTCCCTATGGAAGAGATTCAGATCATTGTCTCTTGCTCCCCTTCAATTCTCCAGATCCCGATCGAGGGTGATCTCCCCTAGGTTTCATCCTCAATATCCGCAACCCTCCGCTAAAATCGACAGATCTTCCACTGTATCTCTTCCCGAGAAGGCTTGGGCATGTATCTCTTTGGTGACATGACTAGCATTTGGAATGGGAGATGAAAGAAGATGTATGAGACTAATTGATGGTATAGAAAATTTAATTTAGGGTTGTTGATTGTGAAAATCAGTAAAGGGACTTTAGAGTTAGGTTAAATTTGGCTATGGTTTGGTGATTGGTAGGAAAGATTTTATTTTTTTTTTTGGAGTGGCTTGGTCAGGGGTGGATAGGAAACTCTATGATAGGTCTAGGGTTAGATTGGCTCTGATATCAAATAATAACAGAGTTACGTCAAACCACGACAGAACGATAAATTTATTATTGAATTCAAAAGTGACAATGAAGAATTTAAAACATAAAACAACATAAACATGTAAATAACAAGTAATGACATCGGCGCTACAAATTAAAAAAAAAAGAAATTGCTCAAAATACATAAATGACTCCCTAGAGGACGACGTCAGGCCCAAAAGGGAAGGAAGGAAGCGACCACGATGTTGGAGGGTGGATGGCAGCAAGTGGTAGCAGCATTGGATGGCACAAGAGGCTAGCACCAAAAAGCTACGGCATATAAGGGAGTACAAGAGGTGGAGGGGGATTGGATAGCCGCAAGAAGCGTCGGCAGGGGGACTGGACAGCAGTAGGGACTGGTGCATGGAGCTGGACAACAACAGGAACAAGCCTTGCGGGGCTGGCGACAACAAGAACTAACCCGAAAGGGCTGGAGACAGCAAGGACAGGCCCTGGGGAACTAGTGACAGTAGGAGCAAGACTAGTAGGCCAATGCGGTTGCTGGAAGGTGGCTGGAACCATGGAAAGCAACACAAATAGGGGCAAGAAGGCCTGTGCGGTGGCTGGAAGGAGTTTGGACTGCTGAACGGCAACGGAATTCAGAAAGGTTGGAGCGTAAGGGATATATCAGCAAGCAGGTGTGAGGGGAATATGAATAATTATCCCAGCGATATAGAGTTACAGTCGGAGCACCCCTCGAACAGTTGAAGAAGATCAACAACCCGGACAAGTTACAGTTGGAGCACCTCCTTGCCTTCAAATATAGCCCTGGAAGGGATAACAGTCATCGATGGCAAGCTAGACAGAATACTGAAATCAAGAAGATAAAAAACTGAACACTAAGATAGCAAACAACGTATTCATAATAGGTAGTAGTAGTTAGAATAAGAAGGAATTAAAATAGGAAAAAAATAAAAGTAGGAAGAGAAAGAAATCGGTAAGAAATATAAAAAGAGAGAATATAATAGGAAAGGAAGATAAATAGTCAAAGAATAGAAATAGACAAGGACTAGAAATATAAAAAGACTAGAAGAGTAAGAAGTTCCCTCTATGGAAGGGTGTAAAATCAAAAATTGGGAGAGGAAAGAGGCAGCAATTCCAACCCCCAATAGTCCACCCAGCAAGCCATGCTTCATTCAAACTTAGCCTAAACACGCTCTGATACATGTGGTATTGTTGTAGGGCTCCTAGAAGGTGTTAGGAAGGCGGTTCAGCGGGGGTTGATTGTGGAACAGTGTGGGAAAGAAAATATGTGAGGGCAAGGTACAAGATGAAATATGATGCTATAAAGCAAATTTGTTGTCGATCGGCGGTTGTCCCAACTAAAAACAACAACGAGAATTCCAAAAAGGAGAGGAATGGAGACCGAGGAGGTTCACCACCTATTCCTATGCAAGATATAAACACACCACTTGTTTAACTCAGGTAAGTTTTACAAGTGATGAGAAAACTTGAAACATACACGCCAACGAGAGGGAAAAGGCAAAATCACAACCTGGTTTAAGATAAAAAGAGAGATGCAATGCAAATACTTTTCCTGCATTAACAAGAAACATGTTCTTTAGACTTTACTGTTTACACTAAAGAGACCTCTTAGTAGAGAACTGCACATTTGAGTTCGAGTAGGTTATATTGAAGTGAGGAATAGTGGAGCCCAAAGAGAATACTATACCTCGATATCCAAGAAGAAAGTGATCATCCATTGACAATGTAATACGACTGCAGCCTTATGGGAAATTACAAGATGTCCAAGACCTAGCCCTGAAAGTGGAAAGACAACACGGCAGTATCAGGTTCATGTCACCGTTCAAACAGAGTTCAGCCATCGAATCACACAGCAAGAACACCCAAGCCAACCTAGAGAAGTAACTCGTACATAATGGATAAAAGGTGGAGACAACTAGTGCTCCTAACTCTATCTCAACCAGAAATTGCTTTGCATCAGATTGCCCAAACAGTATGATGATTACTTTCACCAAGCAGGGAGCAATTGAAGAAATGAATAATGACACAGGAGAGAATGAAGACATCACAGAGAGGTCTCAAATTTCAACCAATGGAAAGAGATGCTAGTAATTCAAGCCAAGCCTTCAAGAAAAAACTATATTTGGATTAATATTGGTTATTCTAGAAAATAACAAGTTTGATGAGTCAATACCAGCAAAGAAGCAACCCATGTTAAGGGATTCAATGAATATTCTGACTAACAAATTACCTCGTAGGTGTTAATTACTACTGACGGAGTTTCATCATATCATTACATCAGATAGAGAGAAGTTTTCAAAGCTATTTTTGGAAAACAATATGGAACAAATTGAGTATTAATTTTCAAATCAGTTCAACAGCACACCCACAAATAAAGGATCTGATAGGAGTGATGAACTGCTTATAAACTTTCTTAGATGATTTGTGAGAAAGAAAATCGGACAGTGGATCCAGACCCTTCTAGAGAAAAAAAATCTCTCATACCCAGGAGAATGAAGTGGGAGCACCTGATACAGAAATTACAAGATTTGGGATTGCACAACACCTAGGAATCAAGGAATCCTACAATTTGGAGTTGCGATATAGCAGATTCAGGACGCGTGATGATCGTGGGGAGTGGAATCAGACCATCATTTTTACAATATTTTCTTTTCAATTTATTTCATATTTCTCTATTATTAATTAAGTTTTTTTTTCTATCAAACAACTATTAATATCTTGTTAATTCCTACTTTTTTTAGGATTTTGCTTTGTTTGAGTATTATAGAGACTGTAATATCTAATTTTCTGCTTTATGAGTGTTGTATCCCTTCGCAAGTGGTGTGTCTATATCTTGTTTAGAAGCAGTTGGTGAACCTCCTTAACCTCCGTAACTCATCATTTCATAATTCTAGTTGTTATTTTCAAATAAGACAATAGCATATCAATGCCAAATCTTTTGTTTAAACTTCCAACCAACCAACGACAAAAATAAATGGACGGTGACTCAAAGGAGGATAAAGATGTCATATATGACTACAAACTTCCAGCTGACGAGAAAAAACATTGCTAACAAGCCGAGCTCGTGAGAGAAATCTCAGCCAGATTAATATTGGTTGTTCTAGAATGTAGTTAGTCTGACAAACCAATACAAGAAAAGAGGCGGCCCCATTTGAGAAAGTCAGAAGATATTCTGATTAATAATTTACCTCTTAGGTACTTGCTGCTAATGTCAACACTTCAAATAAAGATAATAAATCTATTAGATGTTTTTGGAGAATTGTATGAAGCAAACTGAATATTAAGATTTTGTTCAATTCAACATCTCACACACAAACAAATGATATGACAGGAGGGTGAACCGAAGTTTTGAAAATTTCCTTAGATACTTTATGGGAAATAAAATCTGACAATAAGATCCAGGCTCTTCTAGAGAAGAAGAAAATAACTCTCTTACTGGGAGAATGATGCGAGAGCTCCCAATCCGAAAATTCCACAATTTGGGTTCATAAAATCCCACAAAATCCAACAATCCAAAACCATGATACCACAGATTCAGTACTCGTGATGATCGTGGAAAGTGGAGCCAAACTGCCAACTTCTGACTTTCGCTTTTTTTTTATTTCGTATTTCTCTATTTCTAATTAGATTTAATTCTATGAAACATTTATTTATATCTTTTTATTTCTTATTTTTTCTAGAATTTTGTTTTTTTAGTATTATGGAGGTCGTAATCATTGATTTTCTGCTTTATGAGTGATGCATCGTCTTCTTCTTGTAAGTGGTGTGTTTTTGTCTTGCTCGAAAATAGATGGTGAGCCTCCTCGACCTCTGTACCTCGTCATTTTGAAATTCTTGTTGTCGTTTTCAGTTAGTACAGCTGCCAATCGACGTCAAATTTACTGTCCAACAGTAGATTTCACCTTGTACCCCTCCCAAATACCATTGCCCTTGCATATTTTCATTCTCTCGATATTCCAAAATCAACGCCCCACCAAACCGCCTTACTAACAAATTCTAGGAGCTCTAAAATGGCATCATTCAAACTTAGTCCAAGTATTCCCCCAAGTAAAACTTGCCTCAATATAAAACACAATTGAGAAAAGTCTATATAAAATGACATGAAAGTAATGAACTGACACATGGTTCATCTCCCCAAAAAGTAATATAAGCCATTTCAATATGTTATTATCAAATCTCAACTAGACTTTTGTCATTATTAAACTTATGCCCGCTTCAAATATGAACATAAATCGAATAGATGATTGCAAGCAAGGCCGATTTGGACAGCTCTATTCCGTTGACGCTCATTCAAAATGAAAACAATAAATCTTATAAATTAATACAAAATGAAAAAGGGATCCCATGATTACTTTACATACTGATTTTATCTCTTCCCACTATTGTTTGGCTGTCCAACAGTGCAATCTAATTGAAAACAAGATTAATCACTTCAGAGATAATTATTTGTTGAGATCATAATCTATAACTGAAGTGGAAGTTCCAATTTTCAGTAACTCTGTGCAATAATTCCACTTCGTCCGCCAAATTAGTACAAACATGTTCCACGGTTATAGAGCTAACCAAAGAAGCTGTGCCCATGCTAACTTCTCAGTTAAATGCACCCCTACCTTGCAATCAAATTGGACCAACAGAAAAAATTAAGCCAAACGATGCAGAAAGAAAAAATAATTAAACTAAGGGCTCATGAAGTCATGATATAAAATCTAATGAGGATTGCTGGGCAATCACTCGTGAATAAAAAAAAATTTATAAACGCTACAAGGCATTTGTATAAAATATAAGTTATATTCTTCTTTTGTTCTACAGACACTACAGGACGGTTCTATAAAATCCCCAAAAGACAAGTCTTCTCGGACTCAAGAAATAAATCATCTCTCTCTCTCCGTTTTTTTTTTTTTTTTTGGAAAACAAGATTTGGCCCTCTAGTTGTAATTTTCTTGCACTCTTGCCTCTTGATCAAATCTTAAGGGGCGCCTCTGATCAATTTTTTCCCCTGCAAGAATTTATCACCTAAGTAAGAGAAAGAAAAACAACTGTTGAAATGTCTTTCATAAACTCAAAAGTTTGGATGTCGTTGATGAAGAACAACACTATCGGATGCTCTGATTGAATAAATAGAGAAATAAATAGCCGTTTACACGGAGAAGGAGCTAACGACGGAATAAACCTGTAGGGATCCCGATCAATACCTTGAAGATCGCGAAAAGCTTATCGGAACGCAGCCAAGATTTCGTCAGGGAGGAGCGTGGAGAGCATTGATCATGGAAGTTCTGTGAGGGATTGCTGCAGAATGGCGGAACAAATCAGTGAGTGATGAATCAGCAATCTATGTCCGCCATTTATGCAGGTCTATGCACCTTTCATTTGATCAAGCTCTCTGTGCGCCTTTCTGATTTCCCCTTCTCAACATACTAATTTAATTAAATTAAGTTAATATTTTAATTTGTTGCTATGGAATTCATTTTGTTGAATTCTAATTGCACCTTTCAGAATTTAATTAGAGCAGTATAATTAAAAAAAAAAACTAAACAAACTATTTCAACATAAAAGCTTAAGTTGCTCAAGTAATAATCTTTTTTAAAGAAATATAAATTATTTGTTATAATAAGATCTTTGTTGAAAATATAAATCAACTAGCAATTAAATTTTTATTTTATGATCATATTTTAAAATATAGATGCAATATAAGTGTTGATGTGTGCTAGAAGATTCGTGGCATAGAGTAATAAATTATTGTCTTAACATCGTGCAAAGATTCAGCCACACTCAAATTAAAGAAACAACGAGTTGAGACATCGAAAGTTTTTACATGAAAAATTCAGAAGAAAAAAACGATAAAGTCTTGCCCAATCGTAAAAATTCAATATAAATTGATGATCACGGGGACCCCCTATCCCACAAGCAAGAAAGGGTTACAAGATCTATGAATTGAAATGTCAATGCACGAACGATCTTGTTGCAAAGAAGAGGTAGCGGCTTATGATGATTTGCGAGGGCCAACAAACGGTGGTAGGCGGTGGCAAGAGTAATGTTGGTCTCCAGCTCTTTCTCAATGCATTGAGCTCTTCTTCAGGCATCAGGCTCTATATTTATAGAGTCTCTATTGTAATTAATTAAATAATATAACCCACTTTGATCGGAAGGCTTTGAGGGTTTTCTTCGATCAGACGGAATTTGATGAACATTTGAATGTTTAAATAATGTTGGAATTTAAGTGATATTGGATTCGTCTTGCCGAGATGCTCGACTCTACATAAGCTCGTCAAATTTGGCATTTATTTGACCTTTCAAATATACTGGAAAGCTTATAAAAGTTGTTTAGTGTCTTGATCATATATTGATTTGACTCGGATTTGACCAATTTTAGCATCACTAGGTTTATCTCGTTGAGCTGATTAATTTAACTTAAAGTATGCTAAAATTGGACTTTCGGATGAATTTTTATCTAAGTTCAAAAAAAGTCGCATTAAGATTCATGTTGCATCTTGAGATTCATGTTAGATTATTGAATTTTGATGGTGGCATCTCAATTATCCCTCTATTTTCAGGTGAGATCAACATTTTTGTCCGAAAATTTTAAAATCTTAAGCACCTTGCATTTGTTTAAACATGGCTTAATTGGCGGGACACCTTAAAATTTTACTTTTCTGCACGGGTTTGAATTCAACGTTTTGTGAAGATTTAAAAATATTTTTTTCTTTAAGCCGAGCCATTGGGCGAGCCTAACTCCGAGCTGGTAGGCTCACTGATGTGTAAAAAATAATGCTTGAATTCCTTTATATTTTGCACATTTTTAATGATGAAAGTACACTTAAAAAAAGTTATTTATGTGTTTTTCTTGTAGGTACAACATATTTTAGATGCGGAGCAAAGTAGAGGTGATTTAGAGCTAAGGATGACACAATTCACTTTTGCCTTGGAGTCGAATTTGTTGGGTGCCTAGGTGCCCATACGAAAGAAGGCAGTCAGAGAGACTGACACCTAAGTGTTAGTCTCGTGGCGCCTAAGCGCCTGAAACAGCCTAGGCAGTTTTCTATGGTTCCTCTACACAATGTGGGGAGTTCTTCAGCTTGATAAAACAGTTGTTTGGGGAAGAAAAGAGTCTTTTGGTGAAGAAGAAGGTAGGGTTTACTGTAGGAAGGAATATGATAGGTTTCTTTAAGCATTTGGTGAGGATTTTGAGTTGAAGTGTAAGAAGAGTGTTCATAAAAACAGCAAGGGAGTCGGAAATCCTTGGAGGAGCATTCTCTAAATTTCGTAAGGAGAGAAAAAAAACAAAATATTGTATATTTTATCTTATTTTCTTTTTATAAAAGTCATAAAAAAATAAAATATTGGATCATTTTGTTTCAAATGATGCTTTGTGGTGTGTCTTCTTTTTTAATGGGTATATCTCTTTTGCTTTTCCTTATAATGGTTGAGTAGGTTGTGTACGAGCGCAAAGTGCTTCAAAAATTTGATTTTAATCTTGAACGTGATGGATAACCTTTTTAATTTCATTTACTTTTCATTTTAGCCAAGTGATTACTTAAAATGTGTTGTGATCCATAATGCCTTGGGAGAGTTATGGTAGAACAAATAGGTTATTCACATTGATCTATAGAGTATGGTGCAAGTACTTTATAGGAAGATGCAAATGTGATATAGTCTTTGATGGGTTCAAATTGGGATTTAAGAAATTAAAATCAATTTAATCAAATTTCTTTATGCACTCGAGATAGGGTAAATAGAATAGCTGGTTCAATTTGTCACTAGCCACATTCACAGTTGACACTTTACATTTTCTACACTACCACTTAAATCATTGCAAGGGAAAGTAACTTTGGAACTTGATATTCACCAAACAAATTAAGATAAATAAGATTTTTGTAAGAGTTAACCTTTAAACTAGATTACAACTCAACAGAAGTAGTTTGTATAATCATTACTTAATTCTAATTTCTGGCTAAGAACTAAACCTAATATACTGAAATTTCTTTTAACTCTATTCCCTCACTCCCTGTGGGATCTTATTTTAGACTCAAAATCTGATATTACTAATGTGATGTGTGTACTTGCCCGAGACCCCTGCACTGGGATTTAAAGTTGTTATCGGGGAGTGATGGTGTAGTTAATTTAGGATAATTTTAGTTGAACCATTTAGGTCTTGACTTAGAAATTTGTATTATTAGTCTCTGTGTATAATCACTTTTTTGTTTAAAAAATAAATTTTCTAAAAATATTTTTGTGTGTTTGTTTAGTGTGTTTATGTGAAACCTTACAAGTTGAGTCTTTAGTCAGCAAATGCGTAGCTTAGGATCTGCTGGACTTAAACCCTACGATTAAGAGCTAGAGATAACTATTAGGAGAATTATAAAACAGAAAATGCTTCACAAACTTGTAGAAGAAATGACGAACAATCAACAAATCAATTTAGATACCAAAGAATAGATTAATGGTCATCATAAAACGAATGGATAGTTAAGAGATTACGACATATGAAATTTACTTAAGCATACAAACCTCTATTGTAGAAGCTACCACATTTTAGTTTAAGTCTGTTATCATACAAATGTTGCATAAGAACCAATTTTGGGGAACCTAGTATGAGGATCCAAATTTACATTTACAAGTTTCATGGAGCTTTGCACAATAATTTGTTATAATGACTTGTCGGATGTGTTGTTAGGCTTAGGCTTTTTCTCTCTTTTTTTAGGGATAAGGAAAAATGTGGTTGAACTTATTAGTATATCAGTCAATTAGAACGTAGGGTGAATTATCTCAAAAATTTCTAGCTAAGTATTTTCAACCTTAAAAACAACTACTGTGGGATGATATTAATTCATTTTTCTAACATGAATGACAGTAAATATATGAGGCTTGGGACAATTTAAGAAGTTTCTTAGGAAATGTCCACATCATGCATTGTCTGGTTGGTTAATTATTCAGATTTTTATAATGGTTTAGTAGGATCCCTTAGATCTATATTATTGATGTTGTCATTGGCGGATGACTCTTGTCAGAGTCATTTGATGAGGCCTATTCCATGATTGAGAAATATTCAATGGCCTTCTGAAAGAGTATACCCTAGGAAGGTAGCAAGTGTACATGAAATATATGTGCTTTTGATTCTAACTTATATAATAGTAGTCATATCTAGGAAGCTAGATCAATATGGATGAATCAACCTCAAGTACTTTAAATAATTGAGGAAATTTTGTTTGGACAACTGGTTGATGCTAATACTTTATCATTTGAGACCCTAAATACAATTGACAACAGATCTAACAACCCTTATTCCAGTTTATATAACTCGGGTTAGAAAAACCTTCCTAAATTTAATTAGAACAACAACTCTAGTGGGGGAAACCAATAATGGGAAAATAACCAAGCAAAACTATTAGAAAGTTGAAATAATCAGGATAGTACCAACTACATACATTCTTATCCTCTAAAATTTAACTCTAACCCACAATTTAAGGAAAAGAAGTATTGAGAGGAAGTTGTTTTGCAAATGTGGAATCAACTGCAAAATTAAGGTGCGTCTATTAGGAACATAGAAAACCAGTTCGGACAAATTGCTAACTCACTTAACAATCGACCCCAAGGAATTGGTCCCAGTAATAGTGAAATTAATCATAAGGAAAAGAATAGTGAGCATGTTAAAGCTATTAAATTAATGACTGAAAAAGAATTAGAGGATGTAGTTCAGAAATATGTTGAAATTTAAAAGGAGATTGCTGAATCTGAAAAACCTATGAAAGATATTTATGAAGACTTAGAAAAAATAGTCTCACCATTAAGTTTAATATAGAAAAAAACACCACCTCTATTTACTCAAAGACTTAAGAAAAAAAAATTGGACCAACAATTTTTTAGATTTTTGTAAGTATTTAAGATAATGACTATTAATATTCTTTTTGTTGAGGCTCAAGAGCAAATGCTAAGTTAAGTAAAGTTTGTGAAAGATGTTCTTTATAAGAAGAGGAAGATTAGAGATTTTGAGACAGTAACACTCAGTGAGAAGTGCAGTGCCATCATTCAAAAGAAGCTTCCTCTAAAGCTTAAGGATCCTGAGAGCTTTATTATCCCTGGTGTAATTAGAGAGAGATTTTATGGCAAAGCATTTTGTGATCTTGGAGTCATTATAAGCCTTATGCCACTATCTTTTTTCAATATGTTAGAATTAGGAGAGGTGTCTCCTATTACTATATCTCTTCAATTAGTTGATTGATCTATCACTTATCTAAAGGGGTGATGGAAGATGTTATTGTAAATGTGAATAAATTTATCATTCATGTTGATTTCATTATTTCAGTCATGGAGGAAGATAATAAAATTCTCATATTATTAGGTAGACTTTTCCTAGCCACTAAATGAGTCATGATAAATGTGCAAAAAAGTAAACTAACTATGAGGGTAAATGATCAGCAGGTTACATTTAATGTATTAAAATCTATGAAGTATCATTTTAAATGAAACTGAGATGCATGTTTTCATATGGATTTAATCAATTATTTATGTACTAGCCATTTTCAAGTCAAAATAGTTGAGCTAAAATTGAATGAGGAAAACTCAGTAGACTCTATAAATGAATATGCTCTACTGTAAAAAGACAATTCAATATTTAACATAAAATAATAAACCTCTTGTTCCTTCTATTGAGGAAACCTCTGAACTTGAGATGAATGTGCTTCCCAAATACCTAAAATATGCTTACATGGGGAAGTAACTACATTGTCAGATATCATATCCTGAGATTTGGCTCATTGGCAAGAGGAGAAATTAATGGATATTCTGAGAAATTATAAGAAATCTCTTGGATGGACCTTAACAGATATAAAGGAGATTAGTCCCTTTATATTTATGCATAGGATTTTGATGGAAGAAAATCATAAACCTCGAGCAAACCCTCAAAGAAGATTAAACCCAATTATGAAAAAAGTAGTTAAATAGAAAATAATGAAATGGCTTGATACATGTATTATCTATCCTATATCAGATAGTGCAATGGTTAGCCCTAAGAAAGAAGAAGTGACGGTGTTTGTAAATGAAAAAAGTAAATTAATTCTCACTATACATGTTACTTGGTGACATATATGTATATATTATAAAAAATTAAATTATGTCACTAAGAAATATCACTTTTCATTAATTTTTTTGGATCGAGCGTTGGATACGCTAGCTGGCCATCCATATTTTTACCTTTTAGATGGAATTTTGGGTATCATAAGATATCTGTCACTCCTAAGGATCAAAATAAGACAACATTCACAAGTCTTTTTGAGACTTTTGTTTTTTTAAGAATGTCATTTGAGTTATGTACTGCACCTACAACGTTTCAGTGGTGTTTGATGTCTATTTTTTGTAGCCTAATTGAGAAGGGAATAAATGTTTTTATGGATGATTTTTCAGTGACATTTGACTCTTATTTGGATCATTTAGTGAAGGTGTTGAAACGTTGTGAATAGACTAACATTGTTCTCAATTGGGAGAGGTGTCAATTCATGATGTCGAAGGTATTGTGTTAGGATATAAAATATTTGAAAAAGACTTGGAATTGGACCCAGAAAAAGTTCAAGTTATTGATCAACTACCTCACCTACTACTATAAGAGGGGTTAGAAGTTTTTTGGGACATGTTGGATTATATAAGCAATATATTCTTGAAATTTTCTAAAATAGCCAAACATTTATAACTTTTTTTTAAAAAATGATGCTCTATTTAATTTGGATTGTGAATGCATAAATGCCTTTAATACTCTAAAAAAGAAGTTAGTCAGGGCTCCTATTATTGTTTCACATGATTAAGGAAAACCATTTGAGATAATGTGTGATGCAATTGACAATGTTATTGGGGCGGTATTAGGACAACCACACGATAAGATGCTTAGAGCAATATATTATGCTATTAAAGCCCTAAATGAGGCTTAAATTGGTTATATCACTACTTAGGAGGAGCTATTAGCTATAGCATATATTTTTGATAAATTTATGTCCTATTTGATTGGAACAAAACGTACTATTTATACCAACCATTCTGATATTCAATATCTAATGCCAAAAAAAGGACACTAAACTAATATTGATTAGATGGGTCCTTTTGATACAAGAAATTAATATCGAAGTATTGGATAGGAAGGGTATTGAGAATCAAATTGCAAACTATTTATCAAGATTGCATCAGGGAAATTCATGTGATTATGAAGATGATATCATTGAGAATTTTCTTGATGAGCAATTGTTTACTGTTACTGAATGACATATTTTGTGGTATGCCATTGTAAATTTCATGGTTAGTGATATTATATCCTATGGTTTGACATACCATCAACAGAAGAAAGTCATCCATGACACCATATAATACTTCTTAGACAACCCATATCATTATATAAAATGTAAGGTTCATGTAGTAGGGAGATGTGTACTGTAGAAGAAAAAAATATATCACGATTACGAATTCGGGGGCATTTTGGAGTTGATAGAACAACTTTTAAGATCATTCAATCTAGTTTTTATTTTCCTACTTTATTTAGATATGTGAATGAATATATTAAAACTTCTGATAGATGCCAGAGAGTAAGCAATAATTATAAGTGTGATGAAATGCCTCTTAATTTTACTTCAAAGACTGAAATTTTTTATGTTTGGGATTTAGACTTTATGGGTTCCTTTGTATCATCGTTAGGGAATTTATAAATTTTGATAGTTGCAATCTATGTCTCAAAATGGATTGAGGCAACGATGCTTCCAAATTGTGTTGCTCAAAGTGAAGCAAAACTCTTTGAAAAAATATCTTTAATAAATTTCGTATGCATGGAGTGGTCAAAAGTGATGGTGGCGCTACTTTAAGAATATAAAATTTGAAATATTAATTACTGAGTATGGAATTAAACATAAGATTGTCACATCATATCATCCTCAAAAGAGTTTTTTAACAGAATTGTTTACCAGAAAAATCAAAAGGATTTTAGGAAAATCTGTTAATCATAATATAAAGGATTGGTCTTTGAGATTAGATGATGCATTATAGGCTTACAAGACTGCTTATAAAACATCTATAAGAATGTTTCCATATAGGCTCATATTTGACAATGCTTTTCACTTACCATTGAAATTAGAACATAAAACTTATTGGGCTATTAAATAGTTTAATTATAATATGAATGATGCTGATGAGAAAATATTACTATTGTTAAATGAGTTCAATGAAACTAGACAAAAATATTATGAAAAAGTAAGAATTTATAAAAAGAAAATGAATAAGTGGCACGATAAAAAGATTCTTAAGGAAGATTTTAAGCTTGGACAAGAGGTTTTACTGTATAATATACGATTTAAATTATTTCTCAAAAAACTTGAGCTCAGGTGGTTAGGATAATTTACTGTAGTAAAAACTTATCCTTTTAGTGCAATTAATATTAGAGATCCTAATAATTGTAGGGTATTTAAAGTGAATGGACAGAGACTTAGACCTTACTTAGGAGGAGAGAGACCGATGATAAATGAGATTTTTATGTTGAGTCAACCTAAGTAATTATCTGGAATTTTCTTTTTGAGAACGTTAAACTAAGCACTTCTTGGGAGACAACCAAAGTTTGTTTTTCTATATATGTTTGTGATTGATGTGTTTTATTGTGTGGATTGTTTATATTTATGTGTTAATATTTTGGTTTATGAGTGCTTTGATTTTATTATGATTGCTTGAATTGAGGAAAAGTAAATCTTTAGTTTTCTGATTGTGACTGAACTTTAGCCGGTATTCAAATGCTTCCGAATGCACATTTTCTTCATCCTCTTCTGCAAAATAGAAGTCGATATCGATACGTGAATGATGTCTTCTTATGTAATTATGAAGAGTCTTTGTAGCAAAAACAATCCGTACATGCTTCAAAAAATTGTAAGGAGGTATATCATGGAGTATCACTCATTTCTTCTTCCAGACACCAAAAGTCTTATCAATTACACCACGCAGCAATGAATGTCGTTTATTAAACATTTCCTTTCTTCCTCGTGTGACGTTACTCACACGTGCGAAGTCTGGTATGTGATATCTCATATCAGGAAATGACTTTAAATACCCTCGTTGCAATGGGTAACCAACATCAATCAAGTAATACTTGCCTAATAAATGAAACAATTATTATGAAAATTCAAGTTCTTTTTGGGATCCCAAGTAATAACTGCCTAATAAATTAAACAATTCGTATGAGTTCGATCCCGAGCGTACCTGCAGGTGGATGTGGAAAGTTGTTATTGGAATCTCGTGTCGCAGATTTAAAAACTTGACTGTCATGTGCGCTGCCCTCCCAGCCAGTCATAACAAAAGTAAAACACATGTTAAAGTTGCAGACGCCCATGATATTTTGGCTTGAGCTACCACAACAACCGATAAATGCCACTTTATCACTATTTGGTATACGTGCGTCAACATGTATTCCATCAATCGCGCTGATGCAGTCTTGATGAGTAAATGTTAGGTTTGACATATCATTGCTTACCCTTACAAAGTTAACTATAATGCATATGAGAGAATACCTTGAAAAATAACATATATCATGTATCATGTGCTATCTCAACGGGTATCTGCTCAAACTTATAATATGAGGGTTTGATGACATGAGAGGACAAACTAACAAGTACGCTCAATCCGATTGAGAAATATATGCTTATTGTTTCTGATGAGTGTTGAAATCGCTATATTGCTCCTCGCATATACTAATTTTGGGATAATATGAACAGTGTTATTACTAGCAGCTCACGTGGATTGGTCCTCGAAGATCCATGAAGACCGTGAGATCCTACGAGTAAGTCCAAAAGATCGATAAATATTGTCTGACTCATTCAAACATATTAAAAAATTGTGTTGGGTTTCCTGCAAGCAACTCTCCAATCCATTTGTCGCCAATATAAGAAGATGTCATGCATAGAGACCGATCAATGTACGTGTTATAGTACTCCTACATGAAACTTATTGACGTCAGAAACATCCCTCTCCACTTTCTTCTGTGTGTATCCATGTGGGCCTCCATACGTCTTCTTCTACTTGCATCCATAGTGATGAGTATCCCTAAATGTTTCTCCTAAACAATTATCATTTTTATAAGAGTTGGTGACAATAGAAAAAAAAAAGTTTGCAAATAATTATGAAGGTACAAGAGAGTTCCCAAGCACAACTTTAGAAAGAAGAAAATAGATAATGCAGTGTAAATGTTCTAGTGATGAAAAATATTTAAAATAACAATTGTTCAAACGATTATAAAAACGTCGAATATATGCCACCCTGCGGGTGTAGGCATCTGCACAAGGAAATCCCTACGGACCGGGTCCTCTAGCGATTCTGCTGCGAACATATACAACTTTTCATCTGCATAAATTTCAGCTGTAGCACTTAAGATTTCAAGAGCCTCCGTGATTGAACTTAAATGAGAAGCCTGACATTCTGCTTTGAAACATGAAACTGTCTCGGATAGCTCGTTTTTTAGGGAAGAAGCACCAGATTTTCTTTTATCAACAACCCTCAGACGTTTGGAACGGGAAATAGTTTCATATTTGTTCTGCTCTGAGCTGGAGACGTCAATGAATTCAACTGAACCTCTAGGGGTTCCTAAATTCACGGCATTGTTAGCGAACCCTGTCTCACTTGGGCTATATGCATAGTTCCCTGTCGCAACTGCTCCCCCAAACATGCGGTATAGTTTCTCCTCCAATTCAGGCTCAATTCCAGAAAGCTTAAACTTTTTTGCAGCAGACACCACCTACTTAAAAATTGATAGACACCCAATTAGAACAAAATATAAAGTTACAAAATAAAGAAGTTTACAAACAAAGCTCACCGCAAGTCTTTCAGCCTACCATTCCTCCGGTGCATCAACTGTTCGCTTCACTAGATCCCAACCAAGATCGGTAGAACCCCATTTCAATTCCTTTCAAATTTTTCATTTCTTCTTCATTTGGTCCCACTTGTTCTTCATTTGCAACCTGTCATATTCTATGCTTGTACATTCCTTAAAACTTTTTATAATATTTTGTCATTCTTTTTTTATTGAAATGGGTTGTTGGTCTATTTCCCCGTTCAATCTCTTTAATACAAATATCACAAAATATTATTTTCGTATCTTTTTCCCACAATGCGGGTGTAGAAACCTCTTTAGGCTTACTATCCATGTTATTACTATAACAAAAATGTGAAAAATATTAATGAATATAAACTAACAACCTTGAACATACATTGATTTCAACTGGAAAAAAAATTTAATTAATTCTTTTTTCTTTTGGTACTACCAAGGTAGACTTCAAACAAAAGAAAACGTGATAATAAAATTCTCTAAACAAAAGCAAAAAAGTAACAAAAGATCCCCTAAAAAATTGAGCTGTAAAGGTTAGTAAGTTTTCTTCATCGAGTGAATTGACTAGCAGTTACAAGGCTTTCACAGATGCCATCCATGAAAAAACCTGCACAAGCCTCTTCCAACGCATAAGAAATAATAAAAAATAACATAATTTAATGAAATTAATATTAAAACAAATTATATTATATGATGAAGTTTGAAAAAGCAAGTCAATGAATCAAATTGAATACAAATTACCATAACTTGTCATAAAAACACAATTAAGTAATCTTAATAAAATACAAGGTACTTCTTCAAATGCTATTTCATCACTATGTTAATATGATACTCACAGTTGGGTTACTTGAATTGTCACAATGACGATGCTATTGATAATTGGATTACTTGTAAAAACATTTAACTATTAAATGAAACCACATAAATTTTATTATAATCAAATCACTAATAGGAAGTATGTGGGTCGCCAACACTAAGGAAATCAACAACTCTTCCTGTCATACCAAGTCCAAAAATTAACAAATCCCCGATGAAAAACTAACCATAATCAATCAATCAAAAAGAAAAAAAAAAAAACACAACCTGGACAAACAAAACTAACGACCAAGGTAATATTGCACCTCCTAATCATCCCATTATTCATGACAAACAATTTTTCCCCCTCAAAATCTCAGTTTTACATCATTTATTAGACGCACTAACTGACAGCCAAAAAATGGCTTTCAATTGCATAAGTAGCATTTGATTATGCATATCATTTCATCACAATACCTAATTTTAGATATTTACATTTATCAAGAATTGTCTGGTATGCATGTGAATGCCCCTAGTAATTATTGTCAAGAATTGTCTGGTATGCACGTGAATGCCCCTAGTAATTATTGTCAAGAAATCGGTAGCATGTTATTAATAAAAAATTAAATACATCTCAAATGGAACAAATGCTAGATAACCATTCAATGTTATGAATTTTATTGAAAATGAAAAAAAAAATACATTTAGATGCTGTAAAAAACAAGCCAGAGGATTACTATCATAGGTGTTTGAATTAAGGAAGATTACATACATACCACGCAAATCCAATCTATTTAAATATTTAACAACATAAAATTCAATTTTTGCATGAAAATGAGTATTTCACTTTTCTAAAATTAAAACATTGGTATTTTTTATTTGATATGATAGATTTGGTTGATATAAATGTTAAAAAACAGAGTTTAGGTGTTAGATATGTAAATACATAGAAATAAAGTAGTATTGATGTAAATGCTCCTCTTGAATTACAACAGACATCTTTTAGAAGAAATATAATGAATATCAACTTCTATTCTTATTCAAATTTATCAGAATTTCAAGATTCACCTAAAAATAATTATCTATTTGCAAAATAAGAATCTTCTTTGCACATTGACATATAAAACAAGAATTTTCTTTACAATTTAGAATTCACTAATAACCAGGATTAATCAACCTAATTACATAAGAACCCACAATAAATTGATATATGCTAGTCTGGCTCTCCTCCGCTTCAGCTGTGGGTCTTGAGGTTCTCGCCTGGCTTTCGACCGAGGAGCGACGGAGGAATGGGCGGAGGTGCGATGACTGGAGGAGCGACGTGGGAAAGGCAAACGAGTGAGACAGCGAGGGCACGAGGTTGGGAAGAAGAAAGGGCTCGAGGAAGAAGAACTCACACGAGAAGAAGAAAGGAACGAGAGTTTTTGGCGGGACTTGGCGGGAAGAAGAAAGGGCTCGAGGAAGAAGAACTCACGTGGGAGGAAGAAAGAGACGGGGGTTTTTGGCGGGGCTCATCGGGAATAAGAAAGAGCTCGAGGAAGAAGAACTCACGCGGCAAGGAGGGCGGGGCAAAATGAACCTTTTTGCGAGCTAAAAGCTCTGCCGCGGGGTGAATATAGCTTTCGACTTTTCTCCCGCTTTCACTTTGCCGTGCCGGGACGCTGCAAACAAAATGTCTATTTTTCGCGATTCGGGGCCACGAAGCCGCAAAAAAGCGGCCCCAAACGGACCCTAAGTCTAATTACTTCAACTAACATTCTCTTAAAAGTCAAGAGCAACCGTTTTTTATACGTAAAAGATTTCATTGGTGTTATGTAAATTTAAAAGTTTAGGTATTACATGTATAAATATATAAATATTAGATGACACTTTCCAAATACCGAATATTTATATTTTATTATTGTTATTTTTTGTATTCCGAATATTTCTATTCAATGCTGGAAAAGCCCGCGTTAGGGTTTTAACTACGAAACCGCTTCAAAGGAGGCCACTGCTCTTCTCGGCACTGAACCTTGATTCTTGTGTAAGCGTCCCGCTGATCTTTCATGGAGGTGTGATTTCAGAAGCACTGAAAGAGGAGAGAGAAGTGGAAGGAGAGGTCCGCCGTTGCAATTAGAGAAATCGCCTGTGAATCTGAAGACATGCCCTCACCACGCGCGCTCGTCTCCACCATTGATTCGGTCCTTTCCGGTCCCTATTCCCAGTCACCCTATCAACGGATACAGCTAGTGCATTCTATTCGATCTTCAGTCCCTCTTTTCCAGTCACTTCTATGCTATCCGGTCTCATCTCTAGCCTTCTTTCATTCCGATTTTATACTTCAACAAGTATTGTCATTGTTGTCTGTGCTACTTTTGCAGGGTCCAAAGGCATCTGATAGATTTCAGGTGCAGTCCAAGGAAGTTAGACTGCCTGACTCTCCGATTATACCTCTCGATGACACGGATGTTGATATTGTAAACCTTTTTTATCCTACTATTTGTTTCGAATGCCGGGAGTGGGATTGAGAACAGTTATTGCTGTACTGAACTTTCAATGAGCAGTAATAAATACTACTTTGCGTCATCTTAGGGGCTGTTTGGTATGCTGTTTTAGGCAGATTTAAGCAGATTTAGCTTTAATCCTGTCAAACAGAGTTTTGGAGAGTTTAAATCTACTATTTTGATAAATCCCATTTTAGCAAATTTTAAACTTTGAAACAGATAATCAAACATTTTATATCAATTTAGGAAGATTTCATAGTTTTCATGCCAACCAATTTTGAGGTTTTATTCCTCTCAAGATTTAAATCTGAATTTGCAGTTTGCTAATTCTTATTTCTTTTAAATACTGATTGTAGCCAAATAGCCCTTTAATGTGCTTCCATGTTCTAAATAAACATTATATTCCTGATATTGCATGTGACATAGGTTAGTACTGCACGTATAATTTTGTAGGCTTCGATGGCCATGGATTGCTTCTGTGTTTCCATATATCTTTTTCAAATGTAATTTTAATTTTTTTTTGCGGAAAACACATAAATACTTTCAATGGGCACGCAAACCCTCCAAAGCTCAGTTACCATGAAAAGCACTCCCATTTAGTTCTTAGTGCATCACTGGGATATTAGCAAATATTTTATTTCTGGTGTGGCTTAAAAGAACAACATAGTTTTTCCAAGTGGAAAATAATAGAAGGAAATCAGAAAAGTGCCCAATTTACTACTTTCACCAATTTTACATTTTATTTTATTCTTCACCATATGCCTTGATCTGCTCCTTCCACCGAGCAGTGAATTGGCTAACCCCTTTAGTCCTCTTCACTTGAGCTTTATTGACCGACAGAAAAAAATTAAAAAGATAAAATCTATTATGATTCCATCAAGTATACCGGGCTTTTGAGTTGGCTTGCTCTCAAACTACTCATTCTTTGAACTAAACTCATAGGTTGGAAGGCCAAGCACAATAGATTTTATGATCATATTTATATGTGAATGGAAGGGGTGCTGCAATAATGAACTGAATGACGGTGCATATTACAATATTTGTTTCTGCATGCATACTTAGGCAATGAATACATAAGCAAACATTAAATTTACTTTCCGATGCTAGAAATTTATGGCATAATGATTTCCTATTTCTTATGCTTTAAATCTCATACGGCGTTATACTTATTTTCTTTTGTTTTGTATATATCTGCGTGGTTTCTGACAAATAACGTTTTGAAAGTTCTGTGCTCAGACCTTGTGGGCAATCACAGGCTTTTGCATGAACTTACCTGTACTTTTTCATGCAGGCCTTGAAATTAAGCGATGATTTGAATCTTAATGAAATTGAGTGTGTTCAACTACTTGTTACGACCAATAAGGAGGTATGAAGATGTCTTTTTAATTTTTTTTGCATTTGTAAGCATTATTTACTGATGATTGTTATACATTGTTTATTGGAATTTATATTTACTTATTAGTTTTTTCTCTAGTGGATTCTTTTTGGGCGAGAGCCATTGGAGATATACCGACTTGCAGCAGGCCTATGGTACATGGAAAGAAGGAGTGTTATAACCTCCTTACACGCCCTTTTACGGGTAATTTGCATAAACTTTTGCATCTGAATCCATGATTAACTATTTCATATGAATCCATGCTTAAAATGCAAATTTCACTTTTTTTATTCTACTTGATTTTCAAACTTTTGTCCAATTCTTTTGTACTTTAGGCTGTTGTACTTGATAATGGACTGGAAGCTGATATGTTGGCCGATATTCAGAAATATCTGGAAGAACTTTTTGACTCTGGGCTTAGGCAGAGGCTTATTGCACTTATAAAGGTTGGTATGTTTGTTTCCAATCTTCATTGTCTCGCTTATATGCATGAAACTACATTCTGAATGAACGTGATACTCTTGTAGAAATAATTTTCTGTCTTATTTATTTGGTTTTCCATATCCCTTTCAAGACTGAAATTAACAACATTTTTAATTTTTATATTCACTTCACGAATAGGAATTAAATCGGGAAGAACCAGCTGGTTTTGGTGGACCTAATTCTGAACGCTATATCATTGACTTCAAAGGTGCAGTTGTTGAGCGGAAAGCAGTTGTTGCTCAAGAAAGAGTTCTTCTGAGTCACTGCCTCGTCCTATCTGTACTTGTCTGGAGAATGAGTAAGCTAATTTATTTTTTTCATTTTTTTATTTTTGATTTAAAATTTCAAAGATTATCTATCCAAACAATTGTTGCTTCATAGATGCTTTTATCAGTTTTAAGGAGAAAAGACATTGGGTTCTGTTTTTGCCTTTTTGTTTGAGACATTGCTTTGTAACTTTGGGAAAATGCGACTTGTGAGTCCTATCAAATCCTGTTTTTCTGTAAAACTAGGCTAATATAATATAAAGTGTTACAAATTTACTGATCTATTACTCATTTATGCAATCTTGTAGTAAATTAATGCACATGCAAACATTTTCTGCTCTTTGGGATTTCAGTTGCTTGCTCTATGCCTTGTGGCAGAGTTCGCACTCAGAGCAAAGTCTGAATTAGATGTGTACTGGCAGAGGAATACTTGGTTATGGCTTTGTGTAGTCCATGCTTACAGAATGTTTGTTTTGACCATTTGCATTTTTTTACTCCAACTTATTTCTTGCTCTCTCTGAATTTTCCTTACAAAGTTCTGCTTTTTGGTGTATATTTTCCATGATTTGCTTTTTACTTATTTATCAAAGTCTTTCTTTGTCCAGGATCTTTCTTTTTGGTTATTCTACTTTCCATGCCATGTTATAGGTAAGGTCATGGCTTTAACTTTCTCAAACTTCGTCCCACAGGAAATTAATATAAGTCCTATTAACTACGAAAGAGGGATACAATAGTCACTACTTGTCAAGGTCCTTAGGAATTAAGACGTTTTGAAACATTGCAGAGTGTTTAAGTGATGTTTTTAATTTTTCTCAGTACATTTTTATTGTTTTCCTCATTTTATATTTATTATCTATGCAATTTATCAATGAATTATCTTATTGGTTCTTCGTCTGCCTCATGTTCTGGGAAATAGTATATCTTGTTTTTCTTTTTTTATTATTTATTTATGTTTGCTCTGATTATGGATTTGTTTGAGGGGGCGGTAATTTTTCTAAAAGTGGTTGTGGATATTAGAAATATATATTTTTTTGTTTTGAAAAATTCAAATAATAGCATTATTATAGCTACTATGTCACACTCCATGATGACCATTGCCCACCAGTAGACAGAGGATGCAACAGAGGTGATGCAACAGAGGTGATGATGGAATATATTTCTAACACTTATTTTAACTTCTTAATTACCTGAAGAAAGCAGGTGATAAACTCAAATCACCTGAATGCACTCGATATAACACATTACTATAATTCACATATATCCAATAAAATTGACCATTCAAATCAAGCGAAAACAATACTAAATATTTCATTTAAATATATCTACATAGTATGTAATACTCATTAACATTCTTGCAAATAAGTTTTGTCAGGCATTACTTCAAAATTTTTCTTTCTTAAATTAGATTTATAATTAAATATAATCACAAAATTATAGTGATTTTATTCAATTTCAACCATTTCTTTTCTTTTTTTTTATTAAAAAATATTTATATCATTCTAGTGAGCTAAGAGCTCAAAAAGGTAAACAAATCTAATACAAAACCAAAAAACTGAAGTATAATAAATTATATGTGTGTAAATCATAAATGGATATAATCGTAAGACAGGATATATATGATCAATACATTTTCATAATAATGAAAGCNTTTTTTATTAAAAAATATTTATATCATTCTAGTGAGCTAAGAGCTCAAAAAGGTAAACAAATCTAATACAAAGCGAACAAACTGAAGTATAATAAATTCTATGTGTGTAAATCATAAATGGATATAATCCTAAGACAGGATATATATGAGCAATACATTTTCATAATAATGAAAGTTCAATTTTGATTGCATAAACTTTAATAGTAATATTTTGTACAAGAAATAATATCAAAGTTCCAATATACATTTCCTTAGTACATACATACATTAAGTCAATCAATAATTTATTTGCTTATACTTAAATTTTAATGTATCAATCAATTTTTTTTTGCTTATTATTTTTTTCCGTCTTGTATTTAACATTAGCTTAAAAATTTTTTATATATGATTGTTTAGATATACTGCCACCATAAAGTTGTGGGCTTTGAACCAAATACTATATAATTTGCGGTATAAACTTNTTATTTTTTTCCGTCTTGTATTTAACATTAGCTTAAAAATTTTTTATATATGATTGTTTAGATATACTGCCATCATAAAGTTGTGGGCTTTGAACCAAATACTATATAATTTGCGGTATAAACTGNAATTTAATAGTAATATTTTGTACAAGAAATAATATCAAAGTTCCAATATACATTTCCTTAGTACATACATACTTTAAGTCAATCAATAATTTATTTGCTTATACTTAATAATGTATCAATCAATTTTTTTTGCTTATTATTTTTCGCCGTCTTGTATTTAACATTAGCTTAAAAATTTTTTATATATGATTTTTTAGATATACTGCCATCATGAAGTTGTGGGTTTTGAACCAAATACTATATAATTTGCGGTATAAACTTAGCCTGGAAGTTACATCATTACGTTCAATACAGCCTAAGTGAACCCAACATTATTGCCGTTGAACTACTTTCACGACTGTCTTGCCTATTGGGAATCCTTCATACACCCAAAGATTTGCCATGACATGATATTTCTTAAGCTCAGTATATCCGCACCATTGTATGTTTGAATAGACTTGTGAATTGTTTTTAAAATATGCTTAATAACAGTATGTATAGTTTTGTAGTTTATATATACCAAATATTTTTTTTTATAAGTATCACGAATTAGCAAAATTTTTATATAATCAAAATATATCTAATTACGAGCTTACTAGTAAACATGCATCTGACAATTTGAAAAAAATTCATGGCTGTACACAAAATAATCTAATTTACATATAATAACACATGCAAAAGACAGAAAACTTTATTTTTGCAATAGAATTTGCACTTCTTATTTGATGAATTACTTCTTCGAATTGAATGCCTCTAAACATATTTCTTTTGTAAACAATTTTACAGAGACTTCTCATGAATAATGCACTTTAAACATGTATTTCACAATTTGAAAAAAATTCATGATGATAGTCTAATTTACATATATAACACATGACTAATATATATATATATATATAGAAATTGCACATCTTACTTGATGAATTAGCTCTTCGAATCAAATTCCTCAAAATATATTCCTTTTGTAAACAATATTATGGAGCCTTCTTCTTTTACAAGCATAAAGACCTATCACCGATTTGGAATCTAATTGTTAAGAGAATACAAAAATTCTAATTTTAAATAAAAAAAAATCCAATTTCTTACATTTGCCATTTTTCTTCCATCCATTCCTCCACTCTCCCTTCTCTTCTCCTTCTCCTCCTTTTTCTTCTCCTCTTCTTTCCTTTTTTCCCCTGATTTCCTTCCTAGGCCGCTCTCTGCTTTCAAAATGCTCAGGTGTTGAAGGGAAAGAAATGGGAATTCTTATTTCCTTGAAGCTTTTGTATTATTTTATAATAAACGTAACAGTTATAAATTATAATTTAATCTCTTATAAATCCACATCATTGCCACCATCTATCAGTATCAACCATTGCTTGGAGTTGTAAGTGGATTTGAACTTTAAATTGAAATATATTACAATATAGTATTAGTAAAATAATACATCGATAATTAATATTAATATTAATACTAATTTAATTTATATTAATTAATATACTTATATATTTACAGACGTACATGCATATCAAAATGATCCTAACAAAATATAGAATTTTACAAAAATTGTTTGTCATTTTGTGGGGCAAAAAATGGAGTATAATTTATTTAAATATTTTTGCATTTGTGCCTTGTCAAAATTTAGGTATTACATACTGCACTATATTGAGTTTCTCATCATTGAAATTTCTGTTAAGCAGCAAGAGTATGAAGTAGAGCCTCAACCAAATATGTATTTGGGGTTTGAAAAGCAAATTAGTGAGAAAGTTGCCCCAAATTGATCCTAAATGTGCAAATTGTTTATAGAAAGGCTCCCCTTTACATGGAGAAAGTTGAATATAGGTATCTCCATTTCTGTCTATTTGCAGGTCCGAAGGAGGTAAGCAACGTATTTTCTATGCTAAGAGATTGTGCTGCCGAAGTTGATGATGGTGATGACACTATAAAACTTCAGGTCTCACATATTACTTATTTTTTCCTTCTAATTTATATGTAGTTGCTGTTTTATAATCATACACTTGGGAGTCTTACGTTTTCATGCCCCTTAATAGGCTTTTTCCCCCTGCTAGCATTTTTATTTTCTTTTCTGTGGACAGTTTTGGTAATCAAATCTCTGTTTGTTTATATTCTCATTTTTATGTACTGCAGATCACAATCAGTTTAATGTTCTCTCTTGTGATTTCTTTTGTATCTGATGCTTTGAGTACGAGTTCTGTGAAAACATCTCTGCTGTCCCATGATGCCACTTTCAGGCAGGAGTTCCATAAATTAGTAAGTCAAACTAGTATTCCTTTTTTTTTTGGTTTTCTTATCAAGCAAACTTTTTTTTTCCTCAAATTCTTATAGTGCTGTTTTCTAGGTAATGACATCCGGCAACAATCCAAATGTTGAAGGATTTGTAGATGTCGTTAGACTTGCATGGATAGTGCTTCTTATATATACCCAGGATCAGGGTGGTGCTAGGGAGACCCCCGTAGGTTTGGATTCAAGAGATTTGGCACCCATCTATGAGTCCCTAGAAATTGTCTGTTCAAGAAACGTTTTCCAGTTTCTACTTGCCAAAGTTCTCCAAATGCCATCCTACCAGGTTCACATTATGCCATCCATTTATGTTATGGATAATTTTGTTTGTGAAACATCTTTCTTTCGGTACCTTCATTTTGTATGTGTTCATTTAGTTTTTATTTAATTAACTTCCAAAGAAGTTCAACTTGTAGCTTTTGTTCTTTTCACTGGATTGTTACATATAACATGTCAATTGATGATTTTTTATTTCTTTGGGCTTGTGTCATTCGCTAGCACTACCTTTTTTATGGATATATATTTGATTTGCATTCATCTAAATGTTTTCCATTAGGTTTATTCCTTGAGATTTTTTTTAAAAGAAGGCTTGTTGATTTTGATTTGAAAAGTGGAGGGTTGCATTAGGTAGTCAACAACCGGCGCAAAACTTGTCAAAAAAATCATGACATGAATCCTTTTGATCATTGTGTAAGTGCTAGGGTGTCTCCTGGAAGCGATGCGCTGTATAGCCTGAATACAGTAAAAAGTGTGCAAGGGCCGCTACACCGCCACTTGGGTGTAGTGTTAAATAAGCAATGGTTCTCACATTACGGGCGAATGCGGGTAAAAAATTTAGTCCTTAAAACTAATGAAATTAATATTATGATAGGATCTTGGAATATTGATACGCTCAATGATAAATTAATAGAATTAGTTGATATTATGATTCATAGAAAAACTAATATCTTATGTATTCAAGAAACTAAATGGGTTGGAGAAAATGCTAAGACAATGATAACTTAGGTTTTAAACTTTGGTATTCTGGTAAGAGTCACATTAGAAATGATGTAAGTGTATTAAGAGTTTGAAAGACAATGTTGTAAAAATTAATAAAGTTGCAGATAGAATTATAATGGTTAAGCCTGTCACTGTTACTAAGATTTTTAATATTATAAGTGCATATGCTCCTCAAGTAGGTTTAGATGTAGAGTTTAAAGTTAAATTCTGGAATGACTTAGAAAACTTAATACAAATGATATCTCTTGAAGAAATAATTTTTATTGGAGGAGATTTAAATGGACATGTCGGTAGAGTGGTAGAAGATTTGAAAAATATTCATGGTGGCTACGGTTTTGGAGTGACTAATGAAGAAGATAGAGATATTTTAGATTTTGCTTTAGCGTATATTTTTGTTATTATTAATATTTTATTCAAGAAAAGAGATGAACATCTTATTACTTATAAGAATGAATCTTATAAAATACAAATTGATTATTTTCTTATGAGAAGAAGAGATCGTCTAGATTGTAAAGATTGTAAGGTCATTTCAAGTGAGGATTTAAGTACCCAATATTGTTTATTAGTTCTAGATTTTAAGATGAAGAGTTGTAAAATAAAGAATACTATGATCCATCATCGTAGAATTAGATGGGGGAACCTAAAAGGAAAATAAAATTTTTTTTATGAGTAAAATTAAAGATTTCAAAATTTGAGATGTTCATTAAGTGTCAAATGCTATGTGGGATAATTTAGCAAATACTATTAAACAAGTAGCAAAAGATGTACGTGGTGAATTAAAAGAAAAAAATTTTAAATAAAAATAGTTGGTGGTGGAATAATAATGTGCAATAAAAGATAAAATAAAAAAAGTTGTGTTATAAAAATTGGTTTAAATGTAAAAACTTAGAGAACTGAGAAAAATATCAAACGGACCGCAGAGAGTCTAAAATAACAATTTATGACGCTAAAAATTATGCTTTTAATGATCTTTATAATAGATTAGATACTAAGGAGTGTCAAAAATATATGTTTAAACTAGCTAAACAAAGAAAAAAAAAGATTTAACTAAAGTAAAGTGTATTAAAAATGAAAATCAAAAAGTATTTTTTTTAGAAAAAAATATTCAATATAGTTTGGTGAGTTATTTTGATAAACTTTTTAATGAAGTTTCTGAAAATACGATAGACTTTAGTGATCTTAATGTCGTTAATAATAATAAAATATTTCATATTTACCATCGCATTAGTAAAAAAGAAGTTGAGGAGGCTTTAAAGAAAACCAAAGGTGGAAAGTCGGTAGGAGCTGATGATATCTCAATTGAAGTGTGGAAATATTTAGGAGATTTAGGAGTTTCTTGGCTTACTAAACTTTTTATTATTATTTTAAGAATTAAAAGATGTCTGAGGAGTGGAGGAAGAGTATTTTGGCCCTCATTTTTAAGAATAAATGTGATGTACAAGAGTGTGCAAATTATAGAGGAATTAAGTTGATGTGTCATACTTTAAAGTTATGGTAGAGGCAATTGAACATAGGTTAAGACAGATTACAAAGATTTCTCATAATTAATTTAGATTTATGCTGGACATGTCTACTATGGAAGCTATACATTTATTGAGAGGTTTGATGGAGAAGTTCAAAGATAATAAGGAGAATCTACATTTGATTTTTATTGATTTAGAAAAAGCTTATGATTAGGTTCTAAGAGATATCCTGTTGAGAGTTCTTGAGAAGAAAGGTGTTGATATGACTTATATGCAAGTCATTAAATATATGTATGCTAGAGCTGTTACTTGTGTTCGAACTGAAGGAGGATTGACAAAAATATTTTCTTATTTCTCTTGGATTACATCAGGGATCGACTTTAAGCCCATATCTTTTTGCTTTAGTTATGAATGGTCTTTCTGGACATTTACAAGAGGATGTACCTTGGCATTTTGCTCTAGTGGGGAAATTCCTATATGGTCACTCAAAATTTGAGATCATTTCGGAAGATTTTGATTCTATTAAGCTATTGGGTAGTTGAAATATTGGCTTACTTGACGACCGACATATACTTAATCAGTTATCACACGATGTAGATTGCAGTCGTATTTTTTCTCGTAATGTAATCAAGATCGACAACCGTTTTATGAAAATTCTGAAGTGGACTGTCAACTATGATCCAAAAGCGGAGTCCCCCATCATTCTTGTTTGGATAAAGTTTTCGGGGTTAAAATTACACCTGTTCAACGTGGAAATTGTCGACTTCTTAGCAACTGATTATGGTAAGCTTCTCAAGGTTGATAGTCCTACGCTTGCCGTCACCAGACTCTCTTGGCTTGTGTGTTAGTTGAGAGAGATATCACCCAACCAACTCTAAATGAGGTATGGATTGGAACCACTCACAGTGAATTTTGAGAAAAGGTTGATATAGAACATCACCCTTATTGCTCTCATTGTAATATGTTTGACCACAGTTCGAATATTTGTTATTGTTTGTATCCTCATCTAAGACCAGATATTGCTAAATACCAGCAACCTGTTCAAAAATTTATTCATACTGAATTGGGGGTGGATGTCTTGCCACCTACCATCCCTGCTGAGAAGGTGTAACCAAATCTTCTTTCCAACACTGCATAAACTTCTGCTCGTCTGACTGACGCTGTTCCTGATGAAGAATATCATACCCAAGCCGTTCTACCATGAATGCTCCTGCTTTTCAAAACTCTATTCCAGCTGCTAGTTTGAAGCATGATACCTTGGAGTCCCATGAAACGTTCCCCCATATTACAAGTATTGATCCAAACGTGTCTATATCACTAATTGTTTTTGAAGAAGTCTCACTTACATGTCAAGACACATGTGAGTGTTCCTTTGATCCAATAAAAGATCAGCTGGTATAACAAGTAGTTGCTTCTAATATTCAAAAATCTATATATGTCCGACACACTTTAGACCAATCTACTGAACGATTGAGTCAGTCTTCAGATAAGGATTGACAGGTCTATTCCAGGAGAAAGAGAAGAATGGAGCCTGACTCGAACTCAGGAACTTATTGAACGATACATTGGTTACTATTGACAATTACACTCATCTTAGCAATTTGTTAGCTGACTTCTTTCATAAAACTAGAGGTAGAGACAGAGCAATATTGGGTCGCTCTATAGTTACCTGATATTACGTGTTTTGATACTTTTGGTTTTGGGCTCTCATGTATTTTTTATGTATTTTCTTTTTTTAGAACCATTTGCATGTGGTGTTTACCGTATAGATAGGGTGTCATGCTTAGGCTCTCTCATACCATATTTTTGTATCTTTCTTCTTTTTAATATATTAGCCATTGGGTTTTGTCATATATATATTGATCCGTGTGTATTAATATTAATATTAATGCAAAAGTATTCGTTTTAATTTTTTATTAATGTAAAAGTTTTGACTCATTTTACCTCCAATCAAACTCAAACAGTTGATCTCTTGAATTTATTTTATAATCAATCAAGATATTGTATTTACTTAGAGTCTGTTTGGGGCAGCTGACACTTATCCAGATTATCCATTTAAGCTTTTTATCCTGATAAACTGCTGATATGTAGCTGATCCAGATAAGCTGTCTGAGTGTTTGATTTTTGCGTTTGGAAAACAACTGATTTTGGATAAATAAGCATTCTGCCCCTGTTTTGGATAAACTGTTTAACTGTTTGCTTGTGCGTTTTTTAAACCACTGATTTGCAAATTTTGTGTCACCGATTTATTTATGATAGATATTGTGTCAAGTATAACAAGAAATATTTTGAGTTTGGGCTCATATTTGAGAAAAAAAGCTATGATATTCATATAGAGAAGAAATGTCTCAAGTTAAGAGACCAGAACAATAAATTGAATGCTCATGCCTAAATACCAAACATACAATCAATCAATTTTATCGATTATCAAACATGTAGATACCAAATGCTTAAAAGCTATCAAAGAGTCTTGTTGACTATGGTACTTGAGATTGGGCTTCTCCATTTTAGCAGGCTCCAATAATGTCAGGCAAGGACATGCTTAACTAATTGCCTCACATCAACTTTCTGAAACAATTTTGTAAAGGATGCATTCTTAGTAAGCAATCACAAAGTTTCACACATTAGCTATCATTTCTAGCAAAAAAACAATTGAAGCTCATTCATATTAATATTTGTGGATCCAAAACTCCAACAATGTGAAAAGGGAATCATTATTTTCTAATATTTGTTGAAAAATCTTGGGTACATCCCTTCAAGAAAAAATAAGATGCATTTTTGATCTTCAAAGCAACAATGGAAAATTAAAATGCTTACCAAATCAAGACACTATGATACAATTGTAGGGAAAAAGTCACATCTTAAATCTTTGTGGAATAATAGTCTAACAAGAATGACATTCAATAGTAATATATTTACTACAGCAAAATGATGTTGGGAAAATGAAAAATCAAACAATTCTCTATATGGCTCATGATATTCCAAAAAAGCAAGAATTAGCACACAATGTTTTATATACCTACTTATTAAGAAAATTAATAAAGAACCTAAAAAACATTATTAGTTCACAAGAACATGAAATGGACGGAGCTTAAATGCTCCTCACTTGAATTATTTTGGTACTTTTGGCCTTGCATATATTCTTGATCTAAGAAGGATAGAGTCAGATAAAAAGTGTGGCTTCATTGGAAATAAGGTGGGTCAAAGGATTAGGAGCTCGTTGATCCAATTACAGGAAGCTACATTGAGTCGTGATGTGTAGAGGGAACTTGTTATTGGAAAAGCAACAAAGATATCTTACTATTTGAATAAGAAGAGAAAATGACGCAAGCAAGCAAAAAGCAACAACTTACTACATCATCATTGATTCCCACCTATAATCCTAAATCTCATTGTCAACGAGGAAATTTCAAAACAAAAATCAAATCATAAATCCAATGGTAAAAATGTAACCACGGAAATTACAAATCAATCCCAATCCAGGCTGCACATTGCCTCCAAACTAAAACACCAACAAGAATAAGAAATCAAGCATTAAAATGCAGACCAAATCAAATAAAGCAAAAGATTTCATAGTCGCCGGTCAGCACAGAGAGGGAAGAGCGGCACTGTGCAAGGCTTCGTTGCGGGAACAGGGAAGGGAAACTCAGTTGTTTTGTGTGATTCGTGGTGACACGAGAAGTGCGGTAGGTTAACAGGAGGAAGAATTTCGATGAAGGGGAACAATGATGTGCGTGATATAATGTACAAAATTTTGGTGGTGAACAAGAAGAAGAAAACACCATGAAATTGGAGGAAAATTTTTGCCTTTCCATTGCGCGGCCTTCAAACAAAAATGGGATGACGAAGAATTGATTGCAAGCGAGACTTTGAGATTTTGTGTGGTTTCGAGCGGACCGAATGAACGCGATAAAGAAGTGGAATAAAAGCAATCCGAATGTAATAGGCTTTTTGTTTTGGTCATGATCCCGATCTCGATTCTAATCTTGGCCGCGGAAGAAAGGGCGATGACCATCACCGTCGCTTCCGCCGGGCATGTCGCGGGAGAAGAAAGGTGAGATAGTGTCACAACGCTGGTGAGAGTGACAACCGCGAAGTTATTTAAGCAAGGGCGGCATTGGAGGAAATGTCCCGAAAAACAGATGGAAGACGCGGGTTGCGGGGTTGATCCTGCGCCGACATTTAATATAAAACCTAAACCTCTGTTTCCCTGTTGCAGCAATAACGCAAGAAACAAACGCAGAGCCGACGTTTTCAAAACGCCAATCGCTCTTTTAAGCTGCACCAAACAGACTCTCATACTGTACTTAAATATACACATTCCAAATATTTGAAACAAAATGACCTCTTGATGAAACTTTAGATTTATTTTTTTAGCTTTTCACCTCTCACCGATTCATGGGCTGTCTCATGATTAAATTCTGCAGCGAAATTTCAGCCCCCTAAATTTCATTCATTTCCTACTAGAGGTTCTTTTAGACTTGTCAGCTTTTAGCACAAATGTTGAAATAAAAAACACAATAAATTATATTTAATTCTTTATTATTTTTAACTGATTAATGGATTGTTTTGTTACTGTGTAATGTTTTAAGGATGCTGGCTATCATTTTTTGATTATGAATTTTGAATTAGTTGCTGCCAGCTGGGCAGCTGTTTTGATCCAATATTACTTTTTCAGTTGTTTCTTGTATTTAAAATCATCCATTTGACATGTAGAATATCCATGCGAACAACTGCGAAACAACTCTAAAAAGAGTGGTCATTTTAAGTTTTAATTGTTTTGCATCTTTCTGTTTATTAAAACTTGAGTTGCCATTATTGTGATGGTAGTCTTTTCTTAATCTGTTTACGCACAGAATGAAGATGAGGATATTGTGTATGTGTATGATGGATACATGCACAAACTGATGATGTGCTTTCTTTCCCACCCTTTTACCAGAGCGAAGGTTAGTGTTATTTAACTATATAAGTTTTTTTATGCTTGATTGAGCTGAAATTTATTCCATTAATTTTTTTCATTGTCTCCAAGCTGACTTTTTTTTTTTTGTAATTAAGGGTAATGTTAAGTTGTCTGTTTGCATGATTCAGAGTAAATATTGTTTAGTTTGACTGCAAATTATCAAACAGTTTTGTAGCATGCCCTTTCTTTCTTACAACGGTGGGGAAGAATGATATTGGTAACCTGCAACATTTAGGTGCTTTCCAGGTTTTGGCCTCCATCATTTCTGCACATATTAATTTCATGCTTAATATCTCTGCTAGTTTTTATTTGCTTGCTTTTAGATAGAAAAAATATTCTAGTTTCGACAAGGAAGTTTCTAATTCTCGTAATTATGCTAAAACAAATATACTCAGATATACTTATCTGAATTTGAATTTGAATTTTTGCCTCTTATTGTGGAAGTTCACGATTCAATTATTCACACTTTGGCTGCACAAATTTCTTTGGCATATATAAGCTTTGCTTTTCACTTTTGGTGATTGGATCAATTCCAATAAATGTAGGTGATTTTAGGGAGTAAATTGTGGAATGCATACACATACACTGTCAAGAATTTAAATAAAAAGGTAGAAAAAATTAGTGAGTTGTTTACCATATTAAACATGTAAAAAAATAACATTACTCCTGGTTGACAAAATGAATAGTTCATTATAACCTAAAGGTCCCTTGGAGCCATGGCTTACTCTTGCAAAAATATTAAAAAAAATTGAATAAAATGCAGCTAAATTTAATTCAACATTTATGAATCGCAACTTTTTTAAAAAATGAAATATCGTGATAATGGAAACAACTATCTTTTTATAAAACCTATGCTCTGAACTCTTATGAGTTAAATGATGATATTTTATTTATGCAAGTCATCCCGGCTTAGTGGTTGAGAACTTTGCCTTTCCACGAAGAAATATTGAGTTCAAGGCTTTGCATACACGATTTTTGTGTGTTTGAGTGTGTGTAGGAAAAAAATAGGGTGATCTTTTTTCACCATAACCAATCAAAATTTAGAATATTAAATTTTTTTCCCACAAATGTTATTTTTTTTTAGATATAAAAATAATCATTATGAGAATCACTCTCATCAGCATAACTCCAAATAGCTTTGCCTCAATCATCATCATATTATTTTTTAAATCATAATTTACTTCATTGTCCTAGTTTTATTCATTTTTTTTACGAGTGTTAAACCTCAATGAAGATTATTTCTTTTTTTATCTTAGATCAATATAGAATGTTATTATTTGTATTCAATTAAAATCACTAATTTTATACATATGGCTCATTTTAGTTTTTCTTACCAATTACTATTCATTATCTTTATTTCTCTCTTCATCTATTTTTCTTACTAACTACTCACGAGCACTGATTAAAATTGTGCTTTAAGGGAGCGCCTTGAGGCCTTGTAATTCAGAAAAAAATGTTTCGAGGCATGAGTTTCGAGCAGCTTGTGCGAGGTATACACCTCACATAGTTGAGGCGTGCCCTGGCTCAGTTCCACCGAGTTGTGCGCCTCTCTTTGTCTAGAATTTTGTTATGTCGGTCCCTATGGGCAATTTAGTCTTTTATGCCCCTAAGTGCTATTTAGTCGTTGTTATTTATTATTGTATCATATAAATAGGACTAATATGCTTAAGATTTGGGTTATACATGAGATTGTTGTATTTGGGATTTAGTATTAAAGTTTGGGAGAGATTTCTTACTTGACGAGTAGTAGGATTTGGGAGAGATTACCCACCTCTCTAATTTATGTATTTATTTTTTATGTTTTTAGAGTTGTAATCTTTGATTTGCTTTCAGTGGAATAATAAGTATTTTTTTTGTTCTAATTTGTTCAGAAAATCATTTTGGTTCCTACGAGATTTGTATCATAACATTTGGTTCTGGGAAAAGAAAGTTTGAGTGTGCACTAGTCACAATTTGAGAGCCAGAGCTCAAAGCAGTCATGATTTGGTGCTAGTGTGGATGGCAACATGAAGATCGTGACGTACAGGGCCAACGACAAGATCGAGGCATATACATAATTTAGTCGTGATTTGGCTTGCTACGACGACAGGTCGAGGTCCTACACAAAAGCAGGCACAACCACAGATCTTTTCTGGCTCGGATGCCAATAGCGGGATTGCATGATGTAGGCGTGCGATGCAATTAGGAAATAGCCACAAGGAAGTCGACAAATCATGATATACACATGTTCCATGTTGCTCTTTACCGAAATTCACAATCTGTATCGAGGTGTATAGGAGTTCTGCGCTGCTTGTTACCAAAATTCATGATTGGGATCTATGACCTATTGGAATCTCGTTTGCGAGAGGCCAACACCAGGATTTCGCCTATCGAACCCGCTTATAGGAATTGAGGTCACGACATCTAGAGTGTTGCGCTGCACCAAACCACGTAGAGGAATTTAAGGATCTCGACATGCAGAGTTTTGTGCGCGTTGAATCCGCGTACTAAAATTTCAAAACTCGTGATTTCAACATGAAGGAATTCCGAAAACGTACATGAAGTAATGACAACCAATAAAGTATATGATTTGGGAAAAAAATTGAAGTGGTGAGCCAAATGAGGTTGGGAATGGAGGAGCGTTTCTCATATATGGAGGGGAAATTAGTTGCGTTGGAAGAATCAATGAACGTCGTGGTCTTACACAATCCCACCACCACATATAGTGGGATCGAGCGAAGGGATTGGAAGCGAACTCTAAGGAATAATGCGACATTTGAACGTCTGTAGCGAGCGTCAATAGGTGGAATGAGATGCTGCGCAACTCAGGGTTGGAAAAAATTTGTTTGAAGGATTTCAGACTGAAATAGAGAACCATGGTGTGTGGGACCCCGACTGAGAGTTGCATCCGACATGTTCCCTGCCTTTTTTTGCAACAACTTTTGGGCGGAAGGAGATTTATGAGCCTATGAGGAAAGACAGGCTGATTATGGGGTGAGCAAGACTCATGGAAGAAGAGAATTCAATATGGGTTGAGGAAGGGAACCCAACCCCCGTTTTATGGGCGGAAAGAATTTCGGTCAAGAAGATTGGGGAGGTGACTCATCATAAACATGTTGAAGATGCCGATCTTTGATGGAGATGCTGCCTATTGTTGGGTTTATCGTGTGGATTGTGGATAGATACTGTTGTTATTGAGCCAATGTCGGAAGAAAACTTGATGGCGGCTGCTCTGTGCTTGGATGAAATGACTCTCGCATAGTTTTGATGGAGAGAAGAATGTCGACCAATCCAAACAAGAGAATAATTCAAGAACCGATTGTTGGAGTACTTCAGAACCACACATAAAGGAGATTTACATGAGATTTTATTTATTTATTTATTTTTTGCATTGGTCCTAGAAGGATCCATCATGGAGTACAAAGAGAAATTTGAGATGCCATCTGCCTATTTGAGAGGGGTATTAGAAGAAATGTTGGAAGGTTACTTCATGATTGGGTTGAAGACAGATGTTCGAGCATGATTTTGTTGTCGAGCCACAATAATTGGGGGAAACTATGGAATTAGTATAGTTGTTTGAAAATAAAAAAAAAATTGAAAAATACTAGTATGAGAAGCACAGGTTGAGTACTCTACCAAACTATTATAACCATAATAATACCAAAGCTCAAACCATTGAAGTTTAGAAGGCTTCACAGGATAAAAATAAGGGGCCACGAGTAGGGGCGACACATAAATGCCATATGTAGATAATGATTCATGAGAAGCGAGCTAAGGGATTGTGTTTTTAGTGTGATGAGAAGTTTTCCCAGGACATTGTTGTAAGGATCAAACATTACAGTTTTTCACAGTATGTGACGAGGAGACAGGGTGTAACACCCAATTTTAGCCCTATTAGGTAAATTTTGGCAACTTTAAGGTCCTCCCCAAATTTATCATTTTTCGAAATTCTACTGGAGCAATTTTATAAAATTTTAAATGTTGAAGCGATAATTTTTATATCAAGTACTATGCATGAATTATATTTATAAGGGGAGATATAAATTGTTGAAGTATCAACTTGATTAATACTTTACATAATCCTAATCTCTTTCCCTAATCCCATTCATTGTTCCCAACCGACCCTCTTTCGCACTATATCACACATGATACGACTGAGATGAGATTGAATGGTTAGGTTCTTTTTTTTTTGGAATGAGTTAAATATTGCATTGCTCTGCTCCCTTATTTAATTTTTTCATGGAATTGAGTCGACTGCGACCGCGCATCATTGTAGGCGGGATTTGTGCGCATAACGTATAGCAGCAAGTTTTGATTTAGGGCTCCAGTATGAAATTTATAAGAGGGAGCTTCACTTTTGCGCCAATAGGAACATTCCTTTCATACATTTTGATTTTGATATTTTCTACGAATTTAAGCATTTCGTGTGTTTCCTATTGCTCTAGCCTTGTAGGAACAACCGCGTAATGTCGAACCAAGAGCTACGCTCTCTGGTTGGTCCATTTCACTAGTTCGGGATGGGTAAAGAGAAAAGAAGAGGGAGCAAATTAGGGAAGTATCAGGGAGACATTTTTGTCGAGAAGCCCTTTCGAGGTAATTTAAAGCAAGAAAATCATATTTGGGGTTAAATTAATAGATCAATTACGAATTTTATGAATTTTTAAGAGATTACGTATTCCAAGCTGTTTACACTAGACGATGTGCTCGAATTGAGCTCGGGGAAATTTGTTGTATGGTGCTCTGTCGATTCATATGAAATAATCTTGTGCTGACTTCAGCAAAATATTTATGTAGTTTTTTATGTTTTTATGTTTAACACTGTTGCATTTAGAAATTTCTGTATAATTTTGATGATTACCTGCATAGCATGTATAAATGCAATTTTGACTTGTCCCTTACGATACATATGATTCTACTATGCTATGAATCTGTTGAATATGCTTATGAAATTATTTTTTATAATTATTCGTGTACTATGATTAATGTATAAGATATATGAAATGTCTATGATGAATGTTTGTTACAAAAATTATTCTTTTAGAAATGCTATAAGTGATTTTAAAGGTTGACTATTTTATAAATACTTGCAAGTACTGATAATAAGGAATAATGAGATTCCCGACTCCTGACATTTAGATGGAAACAAAACTTCAGGGATTGTTGGGATTAGACGAAGACATAATGTTGGGAATTATTGGTGTTGTGGGGAATATTGATATCAATTATGTTGAGAGATGCCCATCCTTTATCAACAAGTAATATAACCTTCGGGTTGAGTGGGTACTCATGAAATGAGATGACATGAAAATAATTGAGATCTATATAATTACAAGTTATATTCATATGATTAGATTGATTACTCTTATGAATAAATTTATGATTACACTTGAATGATTGAAATACATGTTTTATATAACGATCATGATTCTTTGCATTATATGCTTCTTTTATCAGATTTTATACGATTATTGCATGTTGTGATATGAGTTGTGGACATGCAGATTTGCTACATTTGAGCATGCACGTTATTTTTTTTTCTATTTATTAACCTTATTTTAGGCTTGATTGTTTTGCTGAGAATGCCGTAGCTCACTCTAAGTTGACTTTCAGGAAGGGGTAAGCAACAACAGGGCGAGTAGCCATGTGTGACTTATACAATTTTGGTATTTCATAGGTTTGAGAGCATGACTTTTGAGTGCCCGCTTTTAGTATTTTTGATTTAACATTTCTGTATATGTGTGTGTGTATTAAGGAAACCTGTATGTAATTTTATTGCTCAAAATTAAAGTTACATATTTTTAGGAGATTAGATCCCACTACAAATAAAAAAATACAGTATTCACTCCTCGTGTTCCAAATTCCAAGTGTACAAACTCACCCAAAAAAATCTCCAAAACAGGTACAAGTAAACCTCAAAAAGACTCCAAAGCAAAAGAAATAGCTAAATCCAAGCAAAGAAAAAGGCAGAGAAAAACAGACTTGCCATATATATATTTGGTTGATATGATTTTCAATGCTTCAAAGTATATTAATATGAATAAATTATGAAAGGGAATAAATAATATGTGTTTGCGACGATTTAGTTAGATTGATTTCTTTTCACACTAGTTCCTGATTTTGCAAATCAGGACGAGTGCTTGTGCGAATTTGTTTTTATTGAATCGTCTGCCTTTGTTGCACAATAGTTGACTCTTAAGATCGGTCAGTTGGGTTGTTATATAGGGGATGCAAAAATAGAGAAAACTATGATGGAGTAGGAACACTCTTGCTTGGATCTGGCAGAAGTCTTGTTAACCTCGGTAGTTGGATTAACACCAAACCACACTAAGAAACTTCAAGGGTGGATTCTAGAGCATGAAACTTCAAGGACATATTATAGAGCAAGATGGATAATGTGACCACCCATAACTTCTTTTATACTCATATAGTGAAACTTTTGGGGCTTAAGATGGTCGATACATTAAGTTTTGGAGTCATGATGGGGACGAGACATGCACAAAATAGCAGGGGAGTTTGTAAAGGAGTAATTTTAACATTGCCAGACATTCAGGCGATGAAAAATTTTCTTTCCTTCAATTTAAGGAGCAATAACGTGATATTGGGTGTGAAATGATGTAATCCGTAGGGTAGAATAAGATGAATTGAATACTTCTAACCATGGAGTTTCATGTTGGAGATAAGACAGTAGTGCTTTGCGGTGACCCTAGTTTGTGCAATACCCTAGTGTCAACAAATCCATTGAAGGCGGCAGATCGGTTGGAAGGGTTACTATCCAAGATCTGGAAGGGGTTAAAAATTTTTATGGGACGTACATGATACTGAAGTTCGTGAAAGATTATAATTCGATTGTGTGGTCGTGGATGAAGAAATTGAAGAAGGATAACTTTCAATGGAGGAAAGTGATAACACAAACTTTTGAGAAGTTGAAGGTCATGATGAGTGTGCCAGTGTTGATTACGAGAACTGGACTCAAGCGAATTTATATGTGGGAGCCACCCAATGAGATCCAACAACAGTTTCCTTTTTCTGTATCTTGTGGACAAAATTTTTTTTTCAAGAAGGTATTGTTATGCTGGTCGCTAACGACAATTTAGTCTTTTGTGCGTTTAAGGACAATCTAATATTGTTATTTATTATTATTTGACATTAATAGGGCTAAAATCCATGGGTTTGGATTATGCATGAGATTATATTTTTTGATTCTTTTGGTTAGAGTTTGGGAAAGATTTCTTTCCTATTGAATTGTAGGATTTGGGAGAGATCGCCTACCTCCCAAATTGTAGGTGTTTATATTTATGTATTCAGAATTTGTGATCGTTGATTTGCTTTCGGCGGAATGCAATATATTTATTTATGATCTAATTTCTCTTGAAAATATTCTCGGTTCCTATCAGATTTTTCTATATTGAACTGTGCCACGTTGCCTAAATAGCGAGGTTGTAATATTCATTATTAATCTGATTATAATTCTTGAATCATAAACCTCGAGTGTCGTCATGCGATTGTATTTGTCTAATATGATAGTATGAGACTCTATAACTAGCATTATGCCAATTTGTTCGTCCATGTGTCAGAGGTGCGCTTCACGCCATTATATAATTGCGGTCATAATGATGTTATGAAATTTCTTTTGTGTTTGAGTGTCATTGTCATCCGTAATTTTGGTACACGCTGATGTGGTATTCATAATTTTAATTGGTAGATATGAAATAGTTTTATATATGTTACTATAATAAACTACTATGTACTTTTTAAGGGCGCCTTTAATTTGCCCTTTTCAATTGACCTTTTATTTTCCTGATTATTCGCAATAGTTCTTTCGCACACGAAGACTACGTAAGCAAATAGCTGACCAGAGGACACGTATTACATGTTGTAAAGCGAACAACTTTAGGTTGTATTATTAATTCATTTATTTATTTGAACAATTTTTCATGCACATCCGTGCGATCAATAACACCACTAACTTCTTTGAAATTGGTTTGAAATGTTTTGTTTGCCACAAATATGTAGATGGCAAAGCTAATCAATTTTATTTTGGCCTAAGGCTTACCAAGGGCCTGTAAAATACAATTCAACATGCTGCTATCTATAGGAAATGTTGAAATAAGTGAAAAACTCTAGTTTTGCTCCATGTATAATCCATGTCATTCGGCCTGTGCCATTGCCTGAGTATCCATTTAAACTTCATTTATCTCCAAATTTTCATTAGTTAGATAAATGTGTAGGAAGACTTCTGAAACATTGCTATGGCCTTGCTTGATGATTTGCGAGAACATCAAAATAACATCCCAGGTTTGGCCTGTTGTATATGGCTTGCTGTCTCCCTTCCCGTTAAAGTTTCGTCAGCGAAAGATAAATAGATTTCTTTCTCTATGGGGTCACCATTTTCAGTGCTATTGATGAAGTTCGTTGCCATATCTTGAGATAACTACTCCAAGCGCTCATCTGAGTTAAACTCTTAATTTATTGTAAATGTTGTGAGGCAACCTAAAGTATAATTCTAGCATAAAACATAGCAATGGCCCACACAATAAGAAAACATGACTAGTTTTCTCGTAATAAATATCCAATACTTTTGGTTCACAGAGCATAGTAGTAATTTTACAAATTTTACTTTGAGCTTCTGTCTTATTGCTCCATCTTATTTCACCTTACAAGAACTTTGCTTGAAAATAGCATTACGTATTAGGACTTTTTCATCATTAAAGAATACATACCTTCAGCACTTTTATGATCTATTAATAGGTGCTGCAATAGTGTGGGTTTTTTATTTGTCTCCATTGTGATTGGGAGATTTTGAATGAATTAACAAATTACTTAGGATACATGGCATTGCCCTCGTTGCTCTTTTTAAAAAACAATTTTAACGTGCTTTTCACACAACCTTTTATTCTTTTTGCCTACTAAGTTAATTCTTGTAGTACTCAATCATTCTTTCTCAAAGTGAATAAAATTGAAATGGAGATATTTTCATTACTTTTTATTTTTGCAAATTACCTTTGCTCAAAACTCACTTCCGTGTTTAAATTTTATTTGGTAAATAGCCTAATTGATAATTCAATATCCACGTGATTATTTACTTTTTTAACTTGATTTTTCTATTTTTATCCGAATTTTAACATCCCTTTATTCATGGATTTTGTGAGAAAAGCGCACATTCTCTAAGTATTTTTCATCTTGTTGCTCATTGGGATTTCTTTGAAAAGCTGCTCTCTCTAATGTCTCATTTGCTTATGCTTTTCCTTTTATAAAAGTTTATTTAGAAATGGCTTTTTAAAAAGTGTTATAAATTCGTACTTTCAAAAGTTGATATTAATGTTTGGAAAACTTGCTTTTTTGGTAGTTTTATGAACACAAAAACTCTTAAATACATGTTTGGTCAAGCTAATAGTGGTAGTTTTTTCATAAAAACTAAAATGCTCTTCTTTGTAATAAATAATAGATCTAACTATTTTTTTTATTTTACCGAAAAAAAAGGAAAAAAGGAACTCTAGGAAAATAAAAAAAATTATAATTACTCCTTTTTAATTACCGTTTTGAGATAAGTTATATGACATTTTACAAAAAAAAAAAAAAAGAAAAAGAAAAACAAGCATATTGTAACAATTTGTATCAGCAGAAGCAGCAAACAGAGTGGAATGAAATCAAAACCCACTAAGATATGTGCTGAAAATGGGATTAGTGGGCAAAGCAGGACCACCGAAGTAAAAAATTGTGCGATCTGCTCATGTAAGTATTTGGACATTTCTATTTCTGAACAGTGGAATGTATGAGGAAGCTGTGGAGAGTTCATGATCTGAAATGGGCAAAGAACATCGTTCCGGTCGAGGAAACTTTCAGAGAAGTTGCTATACCAAATGAAGAAGCGTTTTATCGGCATTCTTAGCAACGGAAAGAAGCCGATATGCATTCTAAAATGACCCCCAAGTTGATTTTGGCTGAACATTGTGTCTGTAATGCAAGCTAACTAAAAGACACTCTAAAAATGTCTTTACAGCATAGATTTATTTTAGCTTTTCGGGTTTGGCATGCAATGATATTGTGGTTTTTGTAGTGATTTGATTTGACTTATTTTGGTTGGCTATTCTTATGCTTTCGTTGGNTGATGGCTAATGTATTAATGGCTCTAAACATTTGGCTTTTACACCTCCAACCATAATTTTTTTGTTGGTTTTTTATGTTCTTTTACAATCACACAATAAATCACTATATTGTAAAACATCTGATATTATTAACAATATTTTCTTCATTTATTGGCTCTAATGGCTAATATGTAAATTCTAAAGTTAATGGTGCATGTCATTGCTTTTGTTATTAATCTTTTTTTTTATATTTTAATTAGAATTGTTAAACTTTATGTAAAGTATAAGATAGCATGCTTCATTGTGTAATGCCTTTAGTAGAAATACTAATATTATTTTAATTAAATATTTTATGTTAAACATTTAGAAAAGAAAATACTATGACAGTGGACAAATGCGCCCAACATTTTGTGGCTATTTATGTCATGCGTTTAAGTTTGTGTTTCATATGAGTAGGAAAGAGGTAGGAACAACAATTATGGAAAAAAATAATTACCTAAACAAGAATTAAACAACTAATTTAGCATTCAATATGAATAAATGAGAAAAAAACAAAGTAACAAAAAGGTACGCATGGTTAAAGTGGGTCCATGAATGATGATGAGGATTATTTGCAAGTTCATTTCAGAAGATTCAAGCTAATTAACATTAATTTATAATTATATATGGAAAATAATATTTTGAGACAGAATTATTTCAAACTGTTAAGCATGGGTTAACAAGAAAAAACATCTAGGAAAAATAAAAAAGTAAATTTAGATAAAGGTAAAGCTACAATTCAAAATGTAACGGTGTGTCATTCATGCCACTCGGCACTAGATGTGCCAGTAAGGATGTTAACCAATAAATGAGGACATCAAAATGTATATGCATGCCAAATGCAATCGAAATACCAGCTATGTTATTCCAAAAAAGTGATAGGGATGGTAGTGATATATAAGTCTTGAGCAGAGTAATATCTAAAATAAAACTTTTATGTATACAATTGTAAAACCTACCATAGCTAGAGTTCTGAAAGATCTGATTTCGAGCCTAGCCCGATAGGCTTGAAAATCAGCTCAAATGGGTTGGAATGCAGCTGGACATTCTCATGGCTGATTATATTTTATTTCGAGCCAGCTTGGCTCAAATTGAATCAAGCTCAATCTAGATGGAAATTGAAATGAGCTGCTAGCTCAAATTGAGCTACTCAGATTTACTCAGCTTAAAAATCAAAACAAACTTACTCGTTTTGATTGAGCCAGCTTAAAATGAATGAATTACCACTCGTGCATTCTAAAATTCTATTAAACATTTCTATTACACACACATAGAATTTTTTATTAACAAGCTGATCCATGTATGGCAAGAAATGGGCTAAAAAAAAAATAATCCATGATTTAGGCTCGTAGCTTGGCTCGTTTTTTCTAAATCCGGTCTCAATCCAAGTCAAAATTTGAATCAATTTTTTAGTGATTGATAATCTATGAGCTAAATTCTCAATCCTAATCATGGCATAACCTCATAATCAAAATTAGTTATTAAATGGCCCTTTATTGTTGGTCAAGAACTTGGAAAGGGTAAGAAAATATTATGAAGAAATAATGTTATGAAAAAGTTTCAAAAAATAATGTTTACCATCGGTCATTTTGGCTTCAATAATTGATACATCTCTATCATCATTCACTCGATCATAGCCATAACGACGCTTCCATGTACCAGTTTGTTCATCATAAACACGCTTGTCCTTTTTATGTTTCTTAATTCCTGCAGAGTAGCATAAACCATATGGCGAACAGCCATAATTAAATGGCCAAACAACTACATAGATTAATCAATTGAACATTTCACATTGCAGAAGGTAATGACATAACAGCAAAACTAACCTTTCATCTTGGCAAACAATTCCCATTTTGTAGGAGGTTTAGGTTTGGGTAACTGGAATTTAAGCCAAAAAAAATTGGAAGTTAATTAAGGGATGCATACTTCACGTTCTAATTCAATAAGAGAATGATTAAATTATAATCACACAAATTTTATGTAAATCAATTCACATTCAAACCAGGAAGGAGAAGGTATCCTGCTTACAAATCACGAAAATATGATTTATGAAAAGTAAAATAATATAGTTGTCATTTCAATAGCAAATGTTTTGGAAAAAGATCCCAAGCACCGGTTAGAAGCCTATAAAAGGATGAATCAATTCATAATGAATTTAAAATTATCATTAGCTTGCAAAGAAAAGTTCAAATATGTTTGAAGTGCAAAAGTGCAAGCATGATAGTCTTGTATTATCAAACTAGAATGTGTATTCGTACATGATTATTCATCGTCATTAATTTAAAATCAATCAACTACTTTAGGAAGGAAATTCAAAGAAGAGTAAACTCTGAAATAAATAATAGGATGGCGGCAATAACTAGGATGAAAGTAAAAAAAAAAACATAGGGATGGCTCCATTAGAAAACTGGTTAAAGACAAGGAGAATATAGATTGTGAATGAAGCAATAGCATGAAATTTTTGTTCTTGCATGTGTAGTTTATGGTCTCCATTAATAGTGAAACAATTTACTGTGAGAGTTAAAAAGAAAAAAATTATTTGTGATAATCCACGTTCATGAATGTTTTAGCTACATAGTCCTTGCTTCAATCTCTTACGTTTAATTCACTCAAGCATCATCATGTTTCATAAATCTCTTTCATCGTAAGAAGACCTAGATTGAAAACTATCTACAAGAAATAAAGATAAAAGTGTATATACAAGAAATAGTTACATATAGAGAATAAAAAAGACATACAAATTTGTATAGATAGCTAAAACTATTTGCAAGAAAACAAGTGTGGAAATAAATCTAGATCACATAGGCAATCAAAGATATATATTTCTACAACCACTGAAAGGGAGCAACATGTAAAAGATGAGAAAATTTGATAAATCTGGATTGTATAGCAGCCAAAAAAGACGGGTGGCTTGCCACAGTTGAAATAACAATGAAATAAACTAGCAATTTTCCATTGGAATCTTTAGTGGGGTAAAGATAATTTCCAACTTTAACTTCTCGATTGTAGACTTCATGAGAGTGAATAATACCTTTCAGTTATTTATCAAACAGAATTCCTTGAATCACAAATGCATCTGCTAAGAATTTTCTTTTTTTCAAATTATATAAACATATCCTAAATATTTTGCAAAATAAAAGCATACCAAAAGGCCAATTATGGATAAATAAGCACAAATTAAGCGACTGATAAAGAGGACATAAGGCTGGACTCAAACTACATTATAAATAAAAAGAAAGTAAATATTATGTTTGAGAAAAAATGTCATAGGAAAAACAAACTCATATGTTGTACCCCAGGAACTGAAGAGCATAGTACTTGTAAAATATCATAAAAAATCCAAATTTTCATGTTGTACACGTTGTAAAATTACAAATTTCAATTTTATGAAAGAAGCCAAAATTTCCAATTCCATGCTCTTTGAAGAATATAAATCATCAATCAATAAGAAACATTGTGTTAAAGCTCATAGAACACGATGCTATTGGGATTTTTGTGCTCTCATACTTACAATGCATGATTTAATAATATTTACATCTCGGTGCATTCTTAACTCAGTCTCCCACAATTAGTTGCAAAATAACTCGGGCTCAACACATAACAAATGTCCCATTTTCATGCATATATTTTACAAACTGATTGAGGGCCCTTTTGGGTCAGCTTATTTGGCATGGTGCATTCAGAAAACGCGGGATGAAGCATTTGGAAATAGTGACGCGGCAGCGTTTCTTAAAAATCTATGTTAAACACGAGCCGTGGGTTCGGTCCACATTTCTTCACGCACCTATTACTCTACTACCCTCTCGCGCTCCTCTCTCATCGTTGTCCTCTCTCTCGCATTTCTTTTGCCCTAGTAACACCTCTCTCGCACCTCTCTCCGATGGCAATGGGTTGTCTTTCTCCTTTCCCTCTTCCCTCCAATTTTTGGTAGAAACAGGTTCCCTCCAATCTCTGTATCTCCCTCTATTTACCGTGCTCTCCATCCTCCCACGATATCACCTATTTTATTTCTAATGGAATGACTTTCTCTGTGCGATTTGTGGCTTTCTCATTTGCGGTTTGAAGTAAAATTTTGGATTTTCCTATTTCTAGCATTCTTATTTGCGATTTAAAGTAAGAATTTGGATTTTGTGATTTGTGGCTTTTTCTTTATGATTTAGAAATTGGATTTTACGAATTTGTGGCTGAATGTGATATGAAATGAGGTTTTATCTATACCTTTGACGTTTGAGTGAGAATTTGAGAAATTGTTGAAAGAGGCTTGATTTGTTGATAGTAATGTTTCAAGTGTCCTGTATATAGTAGCCTCAAATGAAAAATATGGGGTGGGATTTTATCTTTATCTTTGATGTTTGAGTGAGAATTTGAGAAATGGTTGAAAGAGGATGCTAGATTTGTTGATAGCAAAGTTTTGGGTGTCATGTATGTAGTAGCCTCAAATGAAAAACATAGAGTGGTGTTTTATCTTTACCTTTGATGTTTGAGTGAGAATTTGAGAAATGGCTGAAAGAGAATGCATGATTTATTGATAGAAATGGTTTAGGTGCGTTGTATGTAGTAGCCTCAAATGAATATGAGGTGAGGTTTTATTTTTTACATTTTATGTTTGAGTAAGAATTTGAGAAATGGCTGAAAGAGAGTGCTTAATTTGTTGTAGCAATGTTTCGGGTACCCTGTATGTAGTAGCTTCGAATGAAATATGGGATTGGGCTTTATCTTTACCTTTGATGTTTGAGTGAGAATTTGAGAAATGGCTGAAAGAGGGTGCTTGATTTGTTGATAACAATGTTTCGAGTGCACTACATGTAATTGCATTAAATGAAAAATATGGGGAGGGTTTTATCTTTACCTTTGATGTTTGATGATGGTGTGCGTTGGTTTGTGTGTGGAGGTGGTGGTTGGTGTGTGATTGTGTTTGCATTAGAAGATGTGTTGGTGGATGTGTGGAGGTGGTGGTTGGTGAGTGGTTGTGGTTGTATTTGTGTTAGAGGATGTGTTGGTGGATGTGTGGAGGTGGTGGTTGGTGTATGGTTGTGTCTGTGTTAGAGAATGTGTTGGTGGATGCGTAAAGGTGATGGTGTTGTGGAGGTGAAGGTTGGTGTGTGGTTGTGGTTGTGTGGAGATGTTGGCGGTGGAGGTAGTGTTGTGGATGTGTTGGTGTTTATAGGTGTTTGTGTGTGATCGTGGCAGTGGTGATGTGTAAGTGGTGTTGTAGTGTGGTGTGGAGGGCATTTGTGATGATATTGTGGCATTCATATTTTTCTTTGAAATGCGATATTGTGACATCCTATTTATGTTAATTAATTTTTTTATGCTAGTAATACAATAGTTAAAGATAAAAGAGACTGGTTCATCTACAATGTAAGATAAAGAAACAAAATTAATATTTTGCAACATTTGCCTCAAGGAGGTCGAACTGAAAAATAGATCGACAACTTATTTCAACAAAGAAAACTGACAAAATATTATTAGAAAATTCAAGCAAAGTAAAGACAGAAAATATGATAAGATACAGTTAAAAAACAAGTGGAATTAGGTAAAGAATGATTGGAAAATCTAGAAAGAATTGAAACGAAGATCAACGAGCTTGGGGTGGGATACGGTAAAGCGAACGATTGATGCTTATGAGGGGTGGTGGGCAGAGACTAGCGGTGAGCATTTTGCAATGTTCCCTATTTTTGTCAATTTTTAATTTGTTTTCAAATCCAACATATATAAATTTGCAGGTAGTGTCTGCCGCAAAAAAAATTTAAATAGAGTGGAATAAATCATGAACTAAATGAAAAGTTGGATCGTGTGTTTGGAGGTATCATGGCAACGGGCAACGATGCATGTGCCCCCAGTGAGGCGGGGTTTGGTGGCATGTCCGGGAAATTCGAGAACTGATCAAACAGGTGATTTCAATAAAGGCCCCAGCCCTGACCTTTATGCAGTTGAGTGCGAGCCGATCAAAGTGTCCCCGAGTTGAAAAAAAAAAAAGATGATTTCCTCATAAGCCAGATTTCACAGTTGTTTCATGCACCAATGACTCTGGTCCATCACAAACAACTCTTGTCCAGCAGGTTATGTGAATTCTGGATGCAACTCTAGAAATTTACGACGACATGTCACTGCATTTACTCTCTATGAAGTTGCTTGAATATTCAACCCGAAGAGAGTTTTTCATAATGAAGTTTGTTGATCGTATGGTGGCTTATCTATATTATTTTCATAGAATCGATGACACATGAGGGACACTTTTTTTATTAGATTATTGTGGGACATTTCATATTTGTTATTTATTTATTTTCTTTGGACATTTGTATTTATTTATGGTTTTTCATGTTGCTTTGGACATTTATACTCCTTTGGACATGTCACTTGAAAGCTTTTCATTTTTCGTTATGTTTTTATTTATTTTTGTAATTTTATTTGCTTATATTAGCTTTGTTCGTAACATTATTTGATTGTAGCTAATTCATTGATTTATATGTGTTAGCACCTCGATACCAAAATATATAGATGTAAATAGAGAAATGTTCAGAATGAGAGTTGCAGCTCCAGTATGTTTGATATACGATTATTATAACTTGTACATAGAGAGCTCCCCTTGCATGACATTCTTATATGTTGGCGACAAATGAGTTGAGGAGTTGCTTGCGAGCCATCCAATGAGATTTAACAATATATTCTGCATGATACAGGTGGTATTCACCGATATATTTGAAAAATTACGTAGAAATCATGGACTTCATGGCTCATCCAGAACGAATTCACGAGAGATGTTAGCAATAACTCTCTACATATTATCACAGAATAAATCAACGCGATGAGCTATGGAGCAATCTCAACATTTTTACGAAGCGATTTGTAGATACTTCTCAAGAGGGTTGAATGCACGTGTCATTTTTTCACAAGTCATAAAGCCAACAGATCCTACATTTAAATGGACCCCCACAGAGATTTCGCACGATGCCTAGTATATATTATGCTTTAAGGTAATTTATCCTATTTATTACATTCAATTTTCATATAAATATCGTAATTACGTAATTCTTCATTATTTTTCTAGAATTGTATTGAAGCAATCAATGGAACACATGTTGATGCATGTGTTCCAAATAATGAAAAAAATGCATTCATCAGCATTGTGGGTCCCCACGCATAATGTCATGATGGTATGCAACTTCAACATGTGTTTCACTTTTGTCATGGTCGGTTGTGATGGCAGTCTGATCTGCAACACAGAATAATAATACAATTTTTCACATCCACTAAAATGTTTGTTTGAGACTAAGTTGTTCTCCTAAATTTATTCTTGAAACACTATCCAGTCAATTCACATCACGTAATGAGGTAAATATTATATGGACGATGTTGGGTATCCATTGCAGCGATGGTATCTCAAACTCTATCCTGATATGAAATATCACATACCTAATTTTGAGTGATCCAATAATGTTGTGGGGCAGGAAAGAAACATTCAACAAAGACATTTATCCTTACGAGATATTATTGACAGGATTTTTAGTATTTAAAAGAAGAAATGGGTTGTATTTCGAGATATATCATCTTACTTGTTTCTCATGCAGGTCTAGTTTGTGATTATTATGATGGCTCTCCACAACTTTATTTGGTGACATCATTCCCGTAAAGACATTGACTTCCGTAGGGTGGACGAGAATCGTGAACATGTCCTTGCCAAGGCATATGAATACCGTCTTTGGACAGTATTTGTTACAAGCTGAAAATGATATTCCTGAGACCTGCACTAAAGACCGCGAAGGTGCAAACGAGATTACAGAGTTGAAAGAACGAATTAGGGATGCGATAATTGGAGGGTGATTTAAACGAATGCTAGTTTTTATTACATTATTAATTATAAAGGTAGTTGAAGACATTCATTGTTTATTGTATCGGTATTTAATACAATTCATGTTTATTTTTATTTCTTATGTACTTGATATTTACTGTTTAATTTTTTTACGTAATTTGTATGTATTTTTTTCTTTTTACATTTTTTTCTTTTGATTGGTTTTGGAGATCTACGATTAGACGTTTGACCTTATCGGTTTTTCTAAATGACATGTATGTCGCTATTAATTTGTGTCACGTGTGAAATCCTAATGAAGGCAAACAAGTTTCTCTCTTTTTTTCGGTGCTAAGATTCTTTAAGTTTTTCTAGATGGACTTTTTTTTGTGACATGCATATGTGTCAAACGAGCTTGATATTATGGGGGTTAAATACAAGCAATAATTCTTTTTTTATAAGGTTTGTTGTTTTCTTATAGTGACAGATTTATTGATTTATATCTTGAGTTCTCTGAAATCTTACAGCTACATAAAACTATAATTAATTGTTTTTGTTATCAATTTTTACTTGTGTTATGTGTAAGAGTATATTTTTTTAAGCATTCAAGAAAGATAAGCTCGAGAATTTCTAGTACCTCCAGAGGATTGTACTGCTCCTGTGAACTTCAAATTTCTCTGCTAACTTCATGTTAGTCAACTAACTACGAGAGACAATTTACAGATGCTCACGGAGAATCACGGAAAACTGTGATTATTTTTAATGGGCAGATAGGTTGGAAGATTTCAACGCAGAGAGTGATCGGGCATGAAGAGTATCCCAGGAAGATGACTAGCTCGTGACATACATCATCTACATTTTAAAAATAATATTATCATATTATTAATTATTATTTTAATAGACTTTTTCTTAAATTTAATAATCATGTTTCTCATTGTTAAGTGAGGTGACTATCCTTATTTTGTAATGTTTTGCACTGGATATTTACTTTTAAAGTATAGAATATATTTGTACGAACAGTTCTGTTCCAAACAACATTACTATACAAGGACAAAATGGTAGAAACAATTGCAGCACAGTTTTTTTCAAACTGCAAAAAATAAGCAGTTAGTCATTTTATCGACAGCAGCTTTTGAGCTACTGTGCAGGGACTTATTGAGCTGCAGCTACCCTAAACAGACATTGAATGTACATTATCTTCTTTAGTCTACGATATCAAGAATCTATGCACTCATTACTCTACATCTTCACAAACCATGACAAGGTTTGCCTTTTGTTTCTCCTTTTTCGGGTAATAAACATAAAAAGTTAGAGATTATAGGTTCGCACCACCAACCCACAATAATAAAAATGGAATCATGAGCCTACTAATGCAAATATTCATATAAAGAATCACAAGAAGAATAAAAAGGCAAATATAAAGAGAGGCTTAAGCAATTGGGGACATCATAGATGTAGTTAAAATAATTGAATTAAAGCTTGTTTGTTAACATTATGAAAACTCAATCAAACTAATAACAGTCACATTATCATGGTGACAAACTAACCATATGCGCTGATGAAAATTTAAACGTTTTCATGAATCTGCAAACACGGTTTCTAACTAACATCTCCTTTTTCTCCTTGGTTCCATTCTAAATCCTAACATCCAACACAAACACACACACAGACCATCTATTCTAAAGTAAAAGAACCAGCATGCCATAGCTGAAAAACTCATTCAACAAAATTTCTTGTTGCAAAATAAAAGGAAATCCCATGACCCAACGGACTCGCACTAAGAAAAAAAAGAGCCCCCTTACATGTTTCTCTCTGGGAAGCCTTGTTCTGGGTACGGGCAATCGAACAATGGGTCCATCTAGTTCTTCACTCGCTGGTAAACTGAAAAGAACATTGACAATCTCTTGAACGAGCTCCGTTCCCTTTTCCAAACATTGCCTCTCCAGTTCTTCCCTGCACATAATAACAAAATCATTTAAAAAACATCGGTGAAGAAAACAAACTCAATCAAGGCCACAATCCTTCANCTCCAGTTCTTCCCTGCACATAATAACAAAATCATTTAAAAAACATCGGTGAAGAAAACAAACTCAATCAAGCCCACAATCATTCTTTTTTTTTTCCCCAAAATGCAACGAAGAAAGCAGGAAGCCTAAGCACCTGGACGAGGGGAGGGGCTGGAAGTGGTGACTTGGATCATAGGCCATAAGGCTTCCCAAATCGATTTGGTAATTCTCTGCTCCCATCGCCTCTGCGTTCTACTTTCTCCGGCGGGAATCTGTAGAGCGCCGGATTCTTGCCTAAGCTGCAAATAATTTGTGCGGCGGAGGTAAGGGCCAGTCTGGTAACGGATCTAGAGCAGGATTTAACCTAGCTAAACGATAATTCTCAACAAAAATAAAGCCGCAGATCTGATAAATCCGGATTTCACGGATTTCGACCTTAAACCACGGATTTACTAAATCCCGCGCGAAAGGTAAGATGAGAAGTTACCTTTTGGTGGTAACAGAGCTAAAAGAGAGTCTCTCTAAACCGCGATCCCGTCGTTGCCTTACCAGAGTTATCTTACGAAGGAGAGTTTCGAGCGAAACTAGGAAACGGGAGAGGGGGAGTGAAGCACGCGAGGGTTAGGGTAGAGAAGGGAAGAGGGAAGAGTAGGTAGGTTTTATGATTTTATTTTATTTTATTTTATTTAAAGCGCTTTTGGAGGGTAAAATAATTTTTTTTATATAATTAAATTATATTTTAACTATATTTTCAAAAAATTGTAGTTGAAAGTTGTGTTTTTCTATTAAATCTAATTACTTGTAACTATGATTAAACGTAAGAAAATATTTATTATTATAGACACTGTATTTTGTATATCAGTTTCTTCTTCATAAGTTTCACAGTTGTTTCTTCAAATAATTACAGTTGCCCCAAAGAGATCCTAAGTTAATTTTATTTTTATAATTGAGTGATAATAAATAGGAAAATTTACATGAATAAAACTCAATTGTTATGCACTTATGTATCTTATATTAAAATTTTAATTTTTACAAAAACAACCCCTAATTTATTCCTTACCATACTTTTCAATAGTCAAATCCACATTTTTATACCTAGGAAAGATGTTTTATTTGTGAGAAGCTGAGTTTTGAAGTGAGATATGTAAATGCATAAGAATTGGGTGCTACGTATGTAAATTTTCGTAATGAGTAATTAATTGACAATAATTAATTAATTTTTTTATATAATTATTTAATAATTAATTAATGAATAAAATATAATATAACTAATAAACTAAAATTTAATGTTAAAATGTTATTTAATAAGTAATTAGTATAATAATTTTAAAATAATAAAAAAATTATTATAGTAAATCATTTGTTATTAATTAGAATTAAATTGAAATTTAATTTAGTTTAGTTGAATAATTATTATTTATTCTGATAATAATTTATTATTATTATTATTCTAACAGACATAACAAACTTTTACATCCTCACAGAAATCAGCAAAGATCTTGACTGACTTTAACTGAATTTATCAAATTCGTTGCTAAACAGTTTTTGGGATTTAACCCTTCTATGACTACTAAATCCAGATTTATAGAATTTACTAAATACTACTGACATAAATCTAATATGTTGTCATACAACCCCAAAGCCTTGGAAAAGTATTTTTAATAGAACAATTTTTTTTTTATTTTGTCATACTTAATATAAAATAAAAAAAATTGACATTCCATTGTATTTAAAATAGCATTTTTTACTGACGAAACATATGTCTCAAACAATTAAAACTCTAATAAAGCCCACACATGTCTCTCCCTCTTCTTTCCTAGCTTAGTTCTCTTCTTTATAAAGGCCCAAAATACTTTTCCCTAAAAAAAAATCGCTTTTTTGGTTAACAACAATAGCATCTTGTTTTTCTATTGTGATCCTTGGTTGGTCTTCTCTTTACAAATATTTTGTGATTATGCTTTTAACCAATTTGATTCTCCCAAAAATATTAAGCTATGTAATATCATTTATAATTGTGCTCGGGTATTTTTTCTCGAAATACTATGGATCGTGATTATTGCATTCAAGCCATTTACAATATCGTATTATCAATGGTAATAGTTTGTCTTTGGATTAATCAAAATGAATGTAATCATATAAAGTTGTTTACTACTTATATGAGTCTTCCCATTGTGTCGATTGGTATAAGATGGTGTGTTTTGAGTGTCTTATCATTAAATTTGTTTTTCATGTTTGGAAATTTGTTCATAAAGGTCTCAAAAACATCTGATGTTCTTAATCTTAAAGGTATTGCTATTATTTCTATATGTGTTCTTTGCTCTATTGTGGCTAGGACTCATAACCATTTATTCTCTAAATGTTTTGCTCTAATTATTTACTTAAAAAGTGTATTCCAAATGGATATGTTCGTGTTGCTTCTAGTAATATATTTTAAGTGTTATATCGTTCTGTATATAGGAAGTATCACCTTTTGGCTATGCAAATTATTGTCCACTATATATGGTTTAAAAGGAATTCAAGAATTTGTAGAAAAAAATAATCTCTTGTTGAGGTTTTTATTTAGAATATTCATTTACAATATTAATTTAATTAACTTGCCTTTTTATTAATTAATTAGTAATTTTTACTAAATTAATAAAAACAGCAAATGAAACATTCTTATTTATTTACACAACTCTCATAATTATATTAATAAAACTTTGATTCTATAAGATTATGCATGTAAAAAATTAGTTTTATTGTAATGTTTAGTACATGTAAACATGAATATTTAGGTGTAAGATAAATATACATCTTAATTTTATGGAAAATTTGCATACATACCGGACATTTTATATATAATTACAATTTAACACTTAAAGTTTCATTTTTATATTTATACCAATTTGGTGACAAGTAAATCTATGCATGAAAAGCTGCATTTCATTAAAAAGATAATTAATAATAATAGTATTGTTTATGTGATATTAATGTTATGCATGTTAAAATGAAAATTTAGATATTAGACCTAAATAAATAAATTGGAAAGGTTAGGTATGACTCATATACCATAGATGGGACAGATGTTGGAGCGGAGCCAACAAGCGGAGTGGAGCAGAAGGATCTGTCAAATCGATGGAGTTTCATTATGTGGGTTGGGATGCAAGGGCAACACCTCACAGTTTGGTACATGGGCAATTTAAGTAATTACATAATGTACAATAGGTTTCTATATATGCCTTGTTTGTAACCTTATGTGAGATTTTGAATCTTATATTCTGTACTCTTTTCTGAATATTGAAAAGGAATTTGTCGCTCTGCTCCCAATGACGTAGACATCTTTGTCAAACCTCGTAAATCTCTCTGTGTTATTCTAGATTTGTGTCTATTCCTATTTTTCTTCGTCCTTATTCCTTAACAAATGATATCAGAGAAATGTTCTAGGGCAGGGAAGAAAAATTTCGGCGGTGCAGAAATAAAGAAGATTTTGGCAAAGGAGATTGGCGGCTATGGAAAGATTTCGGCAAGGTTCGCGACATTTCGAATTTCGACGCAGAGGAAGTTTGAAGACAAAGAGGGCTTCGGATAGTTTGGCGGGAAGACAAAGTTCAGCGTCGAGGGCCATGCGAATCGGGTATTCGACGAGGTCTTTGTTCTATGACCAGTGACCAATGAAGTTGGTGCAACTATGTGACATTCGAGGACGCAGTCCTTGCCGAGGGTTATGCGAGAGCAGAAGAGGTTCATGTAACAAGCATATCGTTCGACCTGGGAGACAATTCGAGCGAGAGGTTCATTCGGCGAACTTCATCAGTTATCTCGAACAGGTGCGAAAAATAGAGGTGTTTGAGAGGCGGAGGAGCATAACTGGAAGGGCGAACGCATGAAAATGAAATTCACGCGGAAAAGGAATTTTAGCGTGGAGATATTCTAGAGATATTCCAGGACTCGGGAAAGGCAAGGAAAAAGAATTTGCTGCTGCACTCGGGAAAGGAAATATTTCTTTCTGAAAGGAAAACAGATGTGAAGCTTTTCTGGAAGTAAAGCGGTAACGAAGTTTTTTTGAGAATGAAAGCGGAGCTTTTTTGGAAGGAAAAATGAGCTTTTTTTGAAGGAAAAATGAGCTTTTCTGGAAGGTGGAGACAGAGCTTTTCTTGGAAGTTTAAGAAAAATGATTTAAATGAAAGTTTAATTAAGGAAAATTTAACTACGGGAAATTTTTTTTTTGAAACTTAATTAAAAGAATCTTAATTAAGGGATTATTTAAAAAGATTTCTGGCAGGATAAAAGTGAGAATAATTTTTGGCTCAAGCAATTTGGAAATTCAGTAGAGAAATTTGCATAGGAGTTTGTTGCAGGATCAATTTCAAATGACAATTTCTGGTACAAAATTTGAGCTTATGAAGTTTGATAGAACTGGTAACTTCGGATTGTGGCAAACAAGGGTAAAAGATTTATTGGCTCAACATGGAATATTGAAAGTTTTGCAGGCAGCAAAACCAGATGTCATGACTGATGAAGATTGGGAAGAATTGCAACAACAAGCAACAGCAACCATACGTCTATGTTTGACAGATGAGGGTTATGTATCACGTGATGAATCTGAAATCTCCAGGGGAGGTATGGAAGATATTAGAAACTTAGTTTATGTCCAAATCTCTGACGAATAAATTATATCTAAAGCAAAAACAATATGGGCTGAAAATGCAAGATGGTTCTGATTTGACACAACATGTGAATGGCTTCAATCAAATAATCACAGATTTATCAAGGCTTGATGTGAGTATTGATGATGAAGGTCGAGCAATGATTCAGTTGTGTTCATTATCTTCTTTCTATGAACACCTGTTGATTACTCTGACATATGGGAAAGTAGTTATCAGAGTTGATAAGATTACTACAACATTGTTGGCTCGCAATCCGTAGAAGCAGAATGCAGGAGAAAACTCTCATGGAGATAGTTTATATGTTAAGGGTAGTCAAGATTAAGGAAGGAAGGAGGAGAAGAAGAGATCTGGAAGACGAAAATCTAGAGGCAAAAAGACGATTTAGTGCTACAAGTGCAAGGAGTCAGGTCATATGAATAGAGATTGCCCAAAGCTTAAGAAGCAGACTCGAGAGAAATGTGATGCATCATCCAAGTTTGTAAATGTGGTGCAGAGTGACAATTCAGATTGCAGTGATGGTGATATATTTTTAGTTTCATCAACTTAGTCTATGGATGCATGAATTATTGATTTAAGACACTCTTATCAATAACACCTAACAGAAAGTCGTTTATTTCATACAAGTTAACTAATTTTGGCTCAGTCTATTCTGGTGATGATAGATGCAACATATTATTAGTATTGAGGAAGTCATAATTAAGATTTATCATGACACTGTTATAAAATTATGTGAGGTCATACATATTCCAGATTTGAAGAAGAATTTAATTTCTTTAGGCACTTTACATAGAAATAGTTTTTTCCTAAGGCAGATGGAGATAATGAAATCATCAAAATTGTTAAAGGTGCACTGACTATGATGAAAGAAAAGTTAACTGCAGGTAATATTTATAAGCTGTTGGGGAGTACAATTGTAGGGGGAGTTCACTCTGTTGGATCATACGAAGAAAATGCAACATATATGTTGACCAAGCTAGGTACTATCAACAAGTTCTTGTGTCGTTTGAAGTTGTTGAAAGTTTGCAATTGTTAGACGGCATGGTGGGCCAACCCACATTGGTGCTTAAGAAACTCTATGGTATATTTCTTCTGAGGGGTTGGATATTCGCCATGGAGATTTGTTAGATATGACTCATATACCATAAATGGGACAGACGTTGGAGCGGAGTGGAGCCCACGAGCGGAGTGGAGCGGAAGGATCTGTCCAATCGGGGGAGTTTCATTATACGGGTTGATGGTGCGGGGGCAACACCCCGCAGTTTGGTACATGAGTAATTTAAGTAATTACATATTATACTATAAAGTTATATATATATCTTGTTTGAAACCCTACGTGAGATTCTAAATTATGTATTTGGTATTCTTTTCTGAATATTGAAAAGAAAGTTGCCGCTCTGCTCCTGAGAACGTAGACATTTTTGCCGAACCTCGTAAAATTTTGTGTGTTCTTCTGGAGTTGTGCCAATTTATATTTTTCTTCGCCCTAATTTCTCAACAGAAAAAGTCCTTTAAACTTCTAATATTATTGTGATGTTAATTGATCGAGTATTATACATGTAAATATGAAAATTTCTGAGTGAGATATGTAAATACAAAAACAATTAGTGGCGTTATTGCAAATTCCCCTTAATTTTATGGAAAATTTACATACATACCAGATAATTGTTATATATTTACAAAATAACACTTAAACTTTCATATTTAGATATATATATCACTTTGGTGACATAAGCCTATGCATGAAAAGACATATTTTATTAAAATGTAATATTACAATATGAATGCTATGCTTGTAAATATAAAAAATTAGGTGAATATATATAAATACATATAAATTATTTGATATTTATGTAAATACCCTTAATTTTATTCAAATCGGTCAACTATCATTGGCTTCCTAATTAACCTTACCTATAATATATAATAGTTGACTTTGAACTTAGCATATTATTTTTTATTTTGTGTCATTCCTAATAGCAAAATGTCAACTCTATAATTTTGAAGAATTCTAAGAGCATTATAGAAAAAGAAAATTATTACTTGAGGAGTTTGAAAATTTACATACTCAACAAACAATTTTTATGGATTTACATATCTCACACATAAACTTTTATATTTACATGTATAACCTTACAAACCTTTACATATGCATGAATATATGAATTTGACTATCAAAAAATGGAAATTAATATTGATTTTAGACAGTAGTGGTGTTGTACTTCAACTCATTCTCAAAGCTTTAAGTGTTCTTTTATGCCTCCTGCCCTTTTCTCATGTGAGGGGTGAGTCTTTATTTATAGTGTTTTGTATGTGATTAATGCAGCAATATGAACCACTTTGATTGGACGGTCCGGAGAACTTCATTTGAGCTGTAGACATTTGATGGAGATTTGAGTGTCTTAATGATGTCAGAATTGAGCAATCTTGTGTTCATTTGATTCATCTTGTTGAGACGTTCTATTCGACTATAGACTTGCTAAATTCGACATTCATTTACTTTTTAAATATGTATGAAAATCTTCCAATACCTATTTAGGCTCCATTTGGGACAGCTTATTCGTTTTGGCTGCGTTTTGAAAATACAACCTCACCATTTGAAAATTGCGTTTGAGCAGCTTATCTGAAAACGCAGTTGATTTTTTACACTAAATGCGAAACGAGGGTTGCACCTCGCCGTCTGCATTTTCAGATAAACGACTTATCTAGATAAACACAAGCTGCCCCAAACGCAGCCTTAATGACTTGATCTGAGTTTGATTTGACTCGAATTGAACTAATTTTTGATAATATTGGATTCTTATTATTGAGCAGGTCAGTTTAACTGTAAGTTTGTTGAAATCGGAGTTTTGGATAAGCTTTTATCGAGATTTGAAAACTTTTTGCTAAAAACCCACCTCAAGATCTATGTGATTCATCGAAATTCATGTCAGACGATGAAAATTTGCTGAAGATGTATCAAATACAATTGTTAATGTAATACTAAAGAATTGAGTGCTAGGCATCTAAATATTGAAATTATTGTCTGAGTATATATATATATATATATATATATATAGAGAGAGAGAGAGAGAGAGAGAGAGAGAGAGAAGGTCAAATTCATCATATTACTCTTTTTTTTTTATAATTTTAACTCAATAAATAAACTGAGAAGAGACATTTACATATATTCAAACTCAATTTCTATGTATTAATAAATCTAGTACTTAAATTTTACTTTTTTTAACATTTATAACACCCAAAATTTTCATATCATGTCAAAAATATCATCATTTTAACCTAAAAAAAAGTGAAACATACATTTCCATGCATAAATAAGATGGTATGTATGAAAATATTGAGAAAATATTACATTAGGACTCCGCACATAGAGTTACGTGCAGAGTTCAATGAAATTACGTCACGTGGTGGTGACATAAAAAAAGATAAATATGTCTGGTAACACAATAGAATATTCCTCCTATGTTATTCAAGTGCTATTGTGTATTCTTCAGGTGTTATTATGTGTTATTCAAGTATTATTGATATGTTACTGTATTATTATAATATCAGGAATATTCACAGAACATAATAAAACCTGAATAATATACAATAATACCTGAATAACACTAAATAACACGGGGGGAATATTCCCCCATGCTACCGGGCCGATTACTTTTTTTTGTACATCCACGTGACGTGATTTCATTAGACTCAGCACGTACGGTTTCGTAAATATTGAAATTTAGGTTTTAGATATGTAAATACATAAGAATTGAGTGGCATGCATGTAAATCTTGGACTAAAAATGCCGGCAAAATAAGCAGTCACATTNACTTTAATTTAAGCATAATAAAAAAATTATTGAATTTTATAATATAATTATCTTTATATAAAATGCATCATGGTATTCTAAATAAGTTTCTTTTTGTGTGGTATGTATGTAAATATTTATTTTACATACATACCACATAAATTTTGTGTATTTACATATATATATAATGTTTAGAGATTCATGGTTACAATCTGTATAAACCAAAAATATCAGCATGACTCTCAAAGAGAACGAACGACCAAGATGAAAGAGTTTTATTTCGAGGAAAACAATTAACCTACGATTCAAGGTTGAACATGAAGTAGCGTCTCCAAACTCGGGATAGGTTCAAGCTTTGGAGATGGTTCCCCGCTCGGTAGCATTATGACTTGCTAAAATAGAAGCGTAAATCATCCATACAGTAAGTCTCATCAGATACTCGACATAAGTTGCGACAAGATTCACCTAAGACCTTGCAAGATTGGGATATCCAGCCGAGTAAACGAATTAAGCCGGTCGGCGAGACATGCTCCCTATAAGACTCTAGTCGAACGAAAAATGAGACACTACTGACTCAACGAAAAAAGCAGACCGACACGTTCGCGTCCGGATCGAATGAACACCTCACAACCGACCGCTCAGAACCACCGTGTCAAAAGACAATGAACAAGATTGTCATGCAGTCGAACACCTTGATATCCCAACACGCACTTTAGAGGACACATATGTCACTAGGTCGGTCGCCTCAGTCGGCTGCCTTCAAGCCAGCTGACCAACCAATTACCGCAAAATGTTGAAATTCAAATTGTGATGCAAATAGGACATAAAATTTATGCGATCAATTAGTGTCTTAATGTCATTAACAATCTTGGGTATAAGTGTAAATATTGAATTCTAGGTGATAGATATGTAAATACATGAATTTTATTTTTTCCACATAATTATAACTTAAAATGAAATTAACACAATTAAATATGAATTTACGCGTCTTCCTCTTGAAGGGCTGGCGATAATGAGAGCTCATTTTAATGACATTTGTTCTGTTTCTCAAACGGCATTTAATGCCTACTGTTAGTCTTGCGACCACCCCACATTAGTTTCCATAAACGTCACCTTTCCTCCACCTAACACGTCTCTCTCCCTTTCTATCTCTATCTCTCTCTCTCTCTCTATCTCTAGGCTAATCATAAGAGTAATCACATTCTCTCTCTCTCTAGGTAAGTTCTGAGTTGTTATTTTGAAGATTGTCATGGTCTTGACTATTTTGGAGAATGATTTTCTTTGGCTTTGGCTGAAGATGCAGATTTATCGTCTTTGATGATCAATTTGCATTGTTGTTGCTTCCAAGTGTTTTTTGTCCCCCATCTTCATTTGCATTGACTCGATTCACGTTGTTGTTTGTTGAAGATGACATGTTGGTTTCGTCTTCTTGGGTTCTGTTTAGATCTTGATTTGAGCCTTCTCTTGGAGTCTGGTTTTTTGTTTTTTTTTTGTATGTTAGTGTTGCAATTTGTCTCTGGTTGCTTTGTTCTTGTGTATTTGAGTTGTAACTTTATTTCTTCTTTCTAATAAAGCAGGATGTGACACTCTCACTCACTACAGGAATTCTGAGAATTATTGTCATGATTTTCGTCGGAATATTTTCCGCTCAATTAATATCGTCGGATTTATTGCCTTTGATATCCTAGTATAGCAATGCGGAAAGTTGATTGGGTTGTGGTTAAGGAAAACCATTGAGATACATATTACTGTTGAACTATTTCACTAAGAGCAAAACATATCAAATTTTTGGATTCATGTTGGTTCAAATGAATAAATGTTTATCCTATAGGATATCACGAAAATTTATGAAAAAGTTTATCAAAATATGGATGACAATGATGATGACACTGAAGAAGAAATATAAAGTTCATCATCGATGGGCTTATCTAATGAAGCCTTATAAAATTGGTCTCTAAGTTTGGATAAGCGTTTTCTTTAACTTTTTTTAGATTTGTTATATTTAGACATAGTTGCGGCATGTGTCTTACTTTGATTTTGCACTTTTCCATGTTCACTTTTGCTACTAATGTCACACTTCTCTTTTTTTTTTAGACGTAGTTATGTCATGTTTTCTATTTTAATTATGCACCTTTATTTTAATCTGATGTTAGCTTTAATTTTATAAATATCTTTATTTCTTGTTATAGATGATAACCAGTGGTCATGTAGGTCAGCCACCCACGACCATATTTCTTAGCCAGTTTAGGAAGCACTCACAGGAGCAGGAAAAAGGGCTTGTCTTCTTCTGCATCTACTGCCACACGAACTCCCACACCTTTTTTTACTATCAAGGCCTTCTGTTTTTGCCCCTCTTACTATAACCCCACCTACTGCATCCCCTTCTACTACGACCCCATTTACTGCAACCCTTTATATTGCAGTCACTCCTGCACTACCTCCTATTTAGGCTCTAACTTTCTTCTTCGATCAGTCGGACCCTAGGACTATTGCTCCCCGAAGGGGGACTCCTAAGTTATCTGTAACATTGAATTAAGTTCCCTGTTCATTTTTTATATCTTGTATAACTTATATTTATTTTTTCAGATTCATCCCTCACAAGCTGCCCGTGAAATGTATCACGAAGATCATCTGTATCTCTCTTAGAAGCAGATCCTCAGTTCGACTCGGGACATGTGGTTCCAGAAGTTCAACACAGGATCATTTAATTTGAATTGAAATACTAATTTAAATTTATTTAATGAGACTAATTGATATTGCATAATTTTTATGCTATAGAAGTCCTTTAGTAGGCTGTCGGAGCATCACCACAGATGCATCGAATCTTTGAGATTCATGGAAGGCATTGACTGGATGACATGTTCATTGCAACCCTACATGAAGGGGGTGCAATCTGCCTAGGCAGGAGAGGAGCTTTGGTTTCAGTAGACTATAGCCAGAGCGACTCCAGAGTATCAGATTATGAGACATACAAACCGACAGAATCAGGTGACTGGGGAGGCGATGGGTGCTGCACTCCACATTGGAGGCTCGTTCCATCACACAAAGCACTTAAGAAGGCTGATAAGATTATTTCAATAATCAATGATCATTGCAGATCACCGGGGCAAACCGTCAATGAATTCTATTGCTAAGGAGGAAGATGAGGAGAAGAATGGACTGTGTTATTTTTCATTATTTTTATTCCTTTGTCATTATATTTTGTAATTTAATAATGGGTTTAAAAGTCATTATACTATTGCATTTTGTTGTGCACCGGTTGTTCGTATCCTAAAGTTCTTTTTTATATATATATATTTTTTCATGTTGTACGTGTTTGCATTGGATTATCTTCAAATTTTCATCGAATTATTCGACAAAATCGTCAATAAATTTTCGATGTGCTTCGATACGGCCTAACATAAAGTCGACGTAATACGATGGTAATTTGTTAAATAAATTTGTGGCAACACTTAAGATGCTATATCCGACAAAAATATTTAGCGTCGAACTGTGACAACGCAAAGTCACAATAATAGGAATTATTAACCAATCTGGCGCAAAGTCAACTCAACCTCGATGCAAATATCAAATTATCTCGAGTTTCCTGCAGACTTGCATAGATTTTGTCGAACGCAAAATTAGCAAAATTTCTATAATAACTTTTTCCAAAAAAAAAAAAAATCACTTATTCTCTCTACCACATTGAATATTATCTACCAAATATCCATCTCTCTAGGGCTATTTTGGATGGAGTTATAAGAGTAATTTCTCTTTCTATCTCTAAACATTTCTCTCTCTTCCATACCATTGATTTTAGAGAGATATAGGAATCATTAATGATATAGAGCCATCACGTATTTATGGCATGCATGCACACGTATTAGAGCATGATAAGCCAATGTGAAAGGAGTTAATATATGGGGACGACTATATAGATGACATAAATAGCTACATTCAATTTGTATGCATTAATATATAAAAAATAATCTTCATTATCTAAAAAAAAAATGGAGTCATTAAATGAATTTTTATTTATCATTAAATAATACCACATGCAATTATTGTCATGACACATATATTACATACAAATTTTTACAAAATATAAATTTTTATTACATAATTACATAAATAGCAAGTTTCAGGTGGTATGGATGTAATTGTCCTTTTTCTGTGGCATATATAGGAAAAAAATATTGAAGTCTTGATGAAGTTTTGCATCAAAATCACATGCAGGCTCATTCATGTATTAAATTAATTTTATTTACTAAGATGGGTCTGTCTGTACACGTGGTAGGCTCTAATTGGAGTCCTGATGCTCAAACCCCTGATGTAATATTTTTTCTATAGGGTCTTACTAGGTATAGTATAACTTTGGCAATACTATACCTAGTAAATTCATTATTTTTATCCCTTATTTTAAAGAATATTTACATGATCAAATATTAATCATCGTGTTGATCTTTCCCGTCCTTTTTGGCTAAAATTCGTTACCTTCTTTTGAACTCGGAAGAGGGGGAGGAAGAGGGCGGGGAGGAAGACAATGGAAAGTCATCAAACATATAACTCGTCTTCGGCTTCATCTATAAAGCATCTTCGAATAATAATCAAACTGTTATTTGGCAATAATTGATCTATATTTGTTCATTATTGAAAGATAATTTGAACAATGATCAGATCGTCGTCCAATCACCTTCAAATGTAATCAATCTATGCTCGATCATATTACGATTATTGTTTGATATTCGTTCAATAATGTACCTGACAAGTCGTCCAACGAGTATCGTAAAATAAAAAAGATGTATAGACGAGGACAGATCAATGAGCTTTTTCATATTAAGAGTTGATTTATAAACATAAAAAGATGTAATATGTAAAAAAAAATAAAGTTTGGGTGATTAAAATGTTAATAGCTCAGAATTGGGAGGTATATTTGTAAAGACTCCTTAAATGTAATAAATTATTCTATATGTAAGAAATTTCTCATATATAAAATATTTAACATAAAATTATTGACTTGAATATCAATATCAGCAGTGCTATTAATGTGTCACATTTGTTAATAGGAATAGAAGATAAAATTAAATTTGTTCACACATTTATAGTTCATGTTGCTTTTGTAACCTAATTTTCATTTAATATGACATATATCACCCACCTTTCATTTATAACTCACTTAATTCATTGTACCACACCAACAATTTAATTAGGGGGCGCATTTACATATATACCGCCCATTTTCTATGTATTTACATATATATCACTTAAATTTTACTTTTTTATATTTATATCATACAAATCTTTCATATTTTTTCTCTTTTAATGAGTAAAGTGTCAAAATAGTCGCTAACTATTTATGAGATCATTTTAGTCCCAGAATTTATAAAGTTGTCAAAACAATTCCTAATTTCATTTAAGGGGGTTTTACTCCTATCATCGGAATTTCAATGTCCGTCACGTCAGGAAAGAAAACCTTACTCCATTTAAGGGGGTTTTACATCCAACCTAAGAGGTGACGAAAGAATCAGATACCTCGCTTTATTTAAGGCGGCTTTATTCTTATTTTTGAAATTTCGATGTCTGTCAAGTTAGGAAGAAAAACTTACTCCATTTAAGAGGGCTTTGCATCCAACTTAAGAGGTGATGAAATAATCTGATATCTTGCTCTATTTAAGGGGGGCTTTACTTTCATCCTTTAAACTAAACTCTTATGACTCCCTATCAGAACTATTTCAACCCCAATTTAAAGAGTTAAACTCTGTGACTGAAATGACCCATTGCAAATAATCACTGACCATTTTGGCACTTTACACTTGTTTTAGCTTATAATAAATCATATATATATATATATATATATATATTTTCATGCATTCCATGCATAAATAAAGTGCCACATATGTAAAAACACAGAAATTGGGCGGTATGCATGCAAATCTTAATTTAATTAATTACAATATAACCCTCCATATTACATTAAATGCTAGGTGTAAATATGCCATTAAACGTAGAAGATAAGAGTGATCAAAATTAATTGCATTAATTATAACAGTTGGGGGTGGTTAGAGATAGATATCCTAACTAATGGCAAGCTGAAGAAATCCAAGTCAGTTAGGACTGAAATACAAGATGATAAATTGATGACATTTTTGTAAATAATTTATTTCAGATTACATTAATAAAATTAAGAGATAGATTATGTTATGAATAAATAATAAAAATTTGGGGCATTTGCATGCATACCTTCCAAGTTCTATGTATTTACATATCCAACACCTAAATTTTACATTTTTACATTTATACCTTTCGACTCACTAGAAATATAATTCACAAAGATACCCCACAAGTCCTATGTATTTATATATGTTTAGCACTTATACTTTATTTTTTACATTTATATCGCCCAAATCTTTTTCTATCACACATGTTGAATATTTATTTGTTCGTGAATCACACCCAATGAATAGAGTATAAGAAATGAGTGAGAGAAGATTGAACAATAATGTACAACAATATATCATGTCTATCTCTTGTGTTCTCATAAAATTATCTCCCTATTTATAGGAGAGAGTATAATTGATGACATTATACTTCTACCCCCGCTTAAATGGGGGTTGCATAGGATATTTTAGTCATTTTACAAGTATGAATCTTTCGCTTTGTGACTCTCTCTGACTCGGTCGGCTGAGCTTGTTTGGCTTCAACTTGGTAAGACCCGTTTGTTCGCCTAGGCTGAGTTTGTTTTCTCGGTCAGTCGAGCTTGATTAGCTTTGGGTCGACAGGATTGGTTTGAAATGCTAGACTTTGCCGATTGGTTGATTTTGTCTGGTTGTCGACTCTTAATTCTTAGATGAGGAGCTCTTTTCGACGGAGCAAGACTAGATTATTGGGCAGATGGAATGAATCACAGTAACCCGACATGTAACTCATTCCTCAACGAAGAGAGGGTGTGCGATGACAATAAAACTATGTTGTATTGTGAATTTTTTTTTCCTGATGAAGAGCCTCAGGGGAGTCCGTGGAATGGTTGGTGATATTAAGGAACTGGGTCTTTTTCGGGTCAAATTTGTTGGTAGATAATTGAGACTCTATTGGATCAGCTCTGTTGCAGTGGTTAACTCAGATGCTAATATGTCTAAGATTATTTTGAATGGTTCGAATTCAGATCAATCATTAATCTTTTTGTCGTCCTTTTGGCTCGTTCGGCCTTCGGCTTTAGCTCGGGTGGCTGCATCTGGTCGGATAAGTGGATCTCTTGGCCTTCTATCGATAGACCTTCCATTGTTGTACTATCTCCTTCTGAGTCGTTAGATCTCCTTAGAACTAACACCGACACATTTTTCAATCTACAATATAAAAAAAATGTCACTATTTTCACTTTTATAAACAAAATAGACTTTCTAATGCACAAGTAAGATGTCATATATATCTAAGAAATGAAGTTTTGGCGGTAGATATATAAATACATAAGAATAGAGTGTGGGGTATGTTTGTAAATCTTCGTTATGCAAATCAAACCTAGATAACAATAGTTGGGTGAGGATCACCTACCACTATTAGATGATGGCATCAGATTATGGATAGAAATGAAGGCTTAGAATTCAAGTTAAAAGCAGTGATGTTTGACGCATACTACGTAGAAGATATTGGCATCCTAATCTCACCCACCACAACTCCCTAATTCAAATGGATTTAGTAATCTGTAATTAATGCGCAAGCTGCAGGTGAGACTTTTCATTAATTCATTAATTATGATTACTTTCCTTTTTTTTTAAAAGAGGTTTGAATTCTTATCTCATGCTTAAGAAGAAAACTAATACCATATATTAATCACTCGTCAAATATATATATATATATATATAATATGCACCTTATCTATGCAAGGAAAGTTGCATTTCACTAAATAAAAGTTAAAATTGCAATATTTTAGGTGTAATGTATTGAAGATTTGGGTGGTAGAAATATAAAAGGTGGAGTTTGAGGCTTAGACATGTAAATACATAAGAATTGGGTAAGGTGGATGTAAATGTCCCAATTATAGTTTATCCATAATACATAACATACAATTATTATATATATAAAACTTTATTGCCTAAGCCTTTATATTTATGGACATAGGACTTGAATATTTAACGTCACATCAAAAATATTGTTGGCATCGATTTTTTTGGTGTCACGTTTGTTTGAAAAGTTCATTTGAGCTCATGGAATTACCTACTCGTGTTTTTTTGGAATCACGCTACCTCACTTCATGCGCCCCACCTAGAAGTGTCGTATGTATGTCACATTGCTTCATCCCATCTGTTGCGCAATATGTGCCCCCTTAGGTGTATGATTTTTCACTTAGCACGAATCACACCACCTAGCACACATAGCATCGTTTGACTTTTGTCGTATGCTTGTCACTTGACAAAGCACATCATGCATCACTTGCTTGTGCCATTTTTATGTGAATATTTGACCATTTTTCAAGGAGTGTGTAACTCCCTTCGGGGTGTCTCATACTTGATGTGGCCAAGCTCATTCTCATTTGTGTACGTTGGGTTTCATTGTTTGGCATTTGTTTGTCATTTGCATGAGCGTCCAAGTCACCTCTCGGGCGAGGTGTAATTCCCCTAGGGTGTCCTATATTTGGTGTACCCGATTTGCATTTCATATGGGTGATGCATCTTGTATGTGCATCTGCACTCGTGTCACTTTTGTCAAAAAGCATACGTCATTATACGCTCATGATAAGTGGTATGGCGATTCTAAAACGGCTAGCACACCCTACAGTAACCCTTCTCATGTTTCCCTAGTGCAGATTGCGATCACTTTGTACAAGATCCTGCAAGGGTATCCACGATTATACGGGTGAAGTCACTTTACCTAGTGTAATTCATATCCTCTAATAGCTTCTGGTTGCGTTGTTCGGTTGTGATCGTTTATTATGAACAATTGTGTCGAGCGAGCAAGTCATGTGTATTTGTATATATGATCGGAGATGGGTGTTCATTTATCACGACATTCATCTCTAAATTCCCTGTGATGTCCCATGTGAGCTCCCACTTTGACAGAGCGTCCACATTGAGTTAGCTCTAACATATCTTCTGTTACCACTCCTACGCCGACAGAACAGTCACGATATGCCAAATCACCTCACATTTTTTCATGTGCATTACCCCATTTGTTTGATGATAAATTGACTTCGTTGGATGAGTGACTCATTATTAGTCACAATGCTTTAAAGAGCATTACTTACGAAGTATCTAACGAGCAATGTGAATTATTACATCACAATCAATACCTACATGTTTATGCTAAGATTCTACGAGATCTAATACGCAGTACTTCGGTTCTTTCTTTCTTTAACATATTTTGAAATATATAAAAATAATTTTTATATTTTTATTATTAGTATGCATCATGAGTTAAAATATATTTAAAAATTAATGCATTTCAAACTTAGACTGTATGTGAGGTCAACCTTTTTAAAGACTTTAATCCTTGCATTTAGTGGAGCGTATTAGAATTTTTGGATTCTTAGGATAGAAACAGGGATGGTGACCCCGTCAAAAATATGTCATCTTTAGCAACTTTTTCTTCACACAAATAAATGCTTGTGTTAGGATACTTGGTTCTAGATGTTCGTTAGAATAGCGTAGGGTGTAGTGGTTAGGATTTTACGTGTCCGACTATTGTTGATTGTTTGTGCTTAGCAGAGCATTTTGTTTGATGCTTTGTGTGTTTAGCGTGTTTGAGATATGCACATTAGTATATTAAGCCAATATCCTTATAGAAAGACATGTCCAACGGGGAGGAGCTGTAATAATTTTTGTAGGTGTTATCTGACTCTCCTCTCATCAGGCATGGCTCACCATGTTACATGCATATAACTCATGCTAATCTCTTTACTGCAGGTCGAGTTTTTTATTTTGAACCTTGTATATGTATTTCTGTTTAGAATTCTTAGAAGATTCTATATCAGAATTAAGGTATGAACATGAGTTTTGAGGTATTTTATGTGCAAAGACACGTGGCGAGGGTCAGGAGCTATTGTATGTGTCTCGTACCTTAATTATGAATATTTATTCTTGTATAAAATTAGGACTAGACGTGTATATGTGGAGCATGACCATCTTTTTCTTCTTTCTGGAATATGTCACTAACACAGCGGCACCGACCACTTGGTTATTTATATACGATTTGTTTACTTTGCATTGTGTGTTGGCATTTTCGCTTTATTATGATTGTGGTTTGTTTGAGAAGTTCAATGTATATGTATTGTTTTATAAAAATTCTAATAATCAAGTATTAAGATTAATTATTATGTAGGATTAAAATATAAGAGCCTTTTAAAATTTGATTTACTTTTATGCACGACTCTCAAATCGATTTTAAAATGGTTTGCATGCATGATTATCACCCAAGTCATACCTAATAGGGCCTCCACATTAGGGTTGATTAGATAATTTGCATCATTTCGCATATCCTTGAGGGAGGAGCCTTTGTGCTTCTCCAACCCGATTGGGAGAGCATAAGATTTTTACTTAGGTGGTTGTCTAGAACGTTAAGGTGTTATAGGCTCTCTGACCCTAACGGGATACATGTCCTTTATGGGGGTGGTTCTAGTTTTATAGTCGGACCACTCTTCTCTCCATTCCTTGAACGATAGGAATGGAGAAAAAAAAGGGGTCAAACTACAAAGCTGGAAACACCACCCCATACAGGACTTGCATCTCATTTGGGTCAATGAACCCTTCTTCTCTCCATTCCAGAGGCATTGCCACTTTTCGGCATATGTAAGTCCACTTTTGTGAGTTTCGCCTATAGAGGGTCATACGGCTTAGAAGTTTCTTTCTTTTGAATTTAGAGCTATCATGATTCCTTAGACGACACAATTCATGGATTGCTGACAAGAGGACTCAGGTCGGACTGAGTTTATTACCTTCATAACCAGGTAGATTTATGGTCTCAATAGCTTGGGATGATGAATCTATGGAGTCCTAACTCGGCTATCTCTACCCGATTAGGATTTGTTTGTCTCTCCATCGGTAAACCTTTTCGAGCCGTATCTCCCTTTGACCACTCGTTGATGTCATCTAGTCAACCCCTATTGTCAATAAGATGTTGCCTGTTTAGGACACGGTGATTCGCCATCTGGTCTTATGGCCCGTCAGGTATTGAAGCATAGGTAAGTTCTTATCGAGATGACCCGGTTACTTCCTAGGCTTCGCTTGTCAAGAGGCCACCGTCCATTTGTAGATTTGAGGGATTCATCCTCTCCCTTTTGACTCGCCATAAGTTATGGAGATGGTTGGATGTTCCTAGTTGCGATGACTATGCTCCCTTTAATATACTTATTTTCACTAGTCATTACCAAATTCTAAGCATAGTTTCTATTATCGAAAGTTTTCTTAGATATTCNAATGCTGAATTTGCGATTTGTTTTATGGAATCATGAGTATAATAGAGACAGGTGATGCTTATATTAGAGTTTTTATTAACAACTTTGAGCATATTTTATAATTAATGTGGATATATTATTTTATGTTGGTTAATAGCCTTACATCTTATATGGTGGATAATGGTGGAGCAGTTTGGATGACCACGTAAATTTGTTGTCGGCAATTGCTGTCTCCACACTTGGGTAAGCGTACAGTTTATATTTCCTCAATTTTTGGACTGATCTATTCTAATTTTAATAACTACAGAACGATGAGTTCCAGACATTCAGGGAAGTCAGAGAAAGTGATGTGTCATTGCGGACTACCATCCTTACTATTCACGCCACGCCAGACACATAGCTTCGGGAGGCAGTTTTACAGGTGCCCGCGGTAGGGACAAGGACTGGAAGACTGCAAATTCTTCAGGTAGACCGACAATGCAACTGTTTCTACGATACCCCAATTGGACACAACTGCTAGGAGTTTGATAGTACCACAATGGGAGCCACCGCATATGGTTCGAGTTCTTCCGTATCCACCGTACTCCATTCGAACAGGTTTGCTCGGGGTTTTGAGGCATCAGAAGTGGGCAACATTTGTCATGATGTCTCTCTACATTTTAAAGTTAATATTGTCATATTTTTCCTTGTAATTTTAACATGTTATTTTTTTTCTTTTTTGGGTTCCTATTATAGTCCATATTAGTGTGTGAATGCGTAATGAACTTTCATATATGTCATTGTGCTTATTTGATGCAATCAGAACTTTTATGAGCTATATAAATATTCTTAAACTTTTTTGCATTTTCATTTCTTGACATTTTAGAAAATAACATTCTGCTACACAAATTATTCATTGAACTAAAAAAATTTCCAAATAAGCTGTTTACAAAACGCATAAATCAAACAGTTAAACAACTTATTCAGAACAGGGGCAAAATGGTCAATTTTCCAAAATCAGTTGTTTTCCAGACGCACTAACCAAACAGCCAGACGACTTATCCGGATCAGCTGGTCATCAGCAGATTATGAGGATAAGATGCTTATCAGCAGAAGCTGGATAAGCTGGAGTTGCCCCAAACAGACCCTAAGTCATAGTTTCAAATAAAAATTTCATCTTTTGTTGGTATGTCATTCTATAGGGTATAATATCACTAACAATGAAGTTCATAAGGTTGGCATACCATGGAACATGCCACTCATTAACACTAAACAATTCTTCATTTGAAAAATGTTCATTAATTTCTTTTTTCAAAACAGATTGGTTTTTCTAATTCAAGCCTGGACAGATGATCAGCAATTTGATTCTCAGCTCCTCTCCAATCTACTATTTCAAATTCAAATTCTTGCAAAAAAAAATTCGTCATAACAGTCTTGATTTTGCATCCTTATTTTTCATTAAGTATTTAATAACAGAATGATCAGTATGCACAACACACTTAGTTCCAATTAAGTTTGATATGAATTTATCGAAGGCACATACTACTGCTAATAACTCTTTCTCAGTTATGGTATGATTAATTTGAGCTTCATTAAGAGTTCTACTAGCGTAGTAAATTACTTTCAAAATCTTGTCATGCTTTGGTCCTAAAACATCTACAATAGCATAATCACTTGCTTCACACATAAGTTCAAAAGGTTTTTCCCAATCTGGTGAAACAATAATTTATGAACTGACTAATTTCTCTTTTAATAACTCAAAAGCTTTTAGGCACTCCTTATCAAAATTAAAAATTACATCCTTTTCAAACAAATGTCATAGAGGCTTAACAATTTTTGTAAAGTCTTTAATATACCACTTGTAGAATCCAGCTTGTCCTTAAAAACTCCTAATTTTTCTCACACTTGTTGGGTAAGGTAATACTTGAATTTTTGCAGCGACTACTTCCATACCTTTTTCTAAAATCTGATGTCCTAAAACAATTCCTTCTGCTACCATAAATTAACATTTTTCTCAGTTAAGGACTAAATTTGTTTCTTCACAGCGCTTAAAAAATTTTGATAAATTTTCCAAACGTGATTCAAATGAAGTTCCAAACACTAAAAAATCATCCATAGATACTTCAATTGCTTTTACAATTAAATCACAGAAAATAACCATCATACGTCTTTAAAATTTAGAAGAGGCATTACATAAACCAAAGGGAATTCTTCTAAAAGAAAATGTACCATAAGGACTGGTGAAAGTTGTTTTCCCTTGATCCTCACGAGCTACTTGTATTTGGTGATGAACAATATATCCATCCAGAAAAAAAATTCTTTTATGCCCAACTAGTCTATCCAACCTTTGATCTAGAAAGGGTAGTAAAAATGATCTTTTCTAGTGGCAAGATTTAATTTTCTATAATCAATGTATATTTTTCACCCTGTAACTTGTCTTATCGGTATTAACTCATTATGTTCATTCATAGTCACAATCACTCCTCTTTTCTTAGGAATGTAATGAATTGAACTAACTCATGCACTATCTGAAATAAAGTAGAAAATTCCAACATCTAACTACTTTAAAATCATTTTCTTAACAATTTCTTTTGGGATAAGAGTTAATATCCATTGAGGATCAACCCTGGGTTTGTAGTTCTCTTCCATATGAATTCTATGCATACAAATTGAAGGACTGATTTCTTTTACTTCAATTAAATATGATCAAAATTTATCAAAGACATGTATTATTGCTAATAACTCTTTTTCAGTAGTTGTATAGTGAATTTGAGTTTCATTAAGAATTTTAATAGCATAGTAAATTGCTTTGAAAATTTTATCATATCTTTATCCTAAAACAGCTCCAATAGCTTAATCACTAGCATCACACATCAATTCAAAAGGTTTTTCCAAATCTGGTGAAATTATAATTGGTGCAATGAATAATTTTTCTTTTAATAACTCAAAAGCTTTTAGGCATTCCTCATTAAAATTGGAAATTACATCTTTCTTCAGTAGATGACATAGTAATCCAGCATGTCTTTAAAAACTCCTAATTCCCCTTACATTTGTTAGATAAGGTAAATTAGCGATCACTCGAATTTTAGCAGGATCTACTTTCATACCATTTTTTGGTATTTTATGTCCTAATATAATTCCTCCTGTTATCATAAATTAGCATTTTTCCTAATTAAGGGCTAAGTTTGTTTCTTCACAACGCTTAAGAACTTTTGATAAATGTTCTGAAAATGAGTCAAAATGAAGTTCCAAACACTGAAAAATCATCCATAAAGACTTCAATCCCTATTTCAATTAAATCACAAAAAAATGTCATTATACATCTTTGAAATGTAGCACGGAGATTACATAAATCAAAGGGCATTCTTCTAAAAACAAATGTACAATAAGGACTCGTAAAAGTTGTTTTCTCTTGATCCTCACGAGTTATTTGAATTTTATGATAACCAGTATATACATCCATAAAACAAAAATATTTATGCCTAACTAGTCTATCCAGCATTTGATCTAGAAAGGGTAATGGAAAATGATCTTTCCTTGTGACAAGATTTAATTTTATATAATCAAAACATATTCGCCACCCTGTGACTTGTCTAGTAGGTATTAACTCATTATGTTCATTCAAAGTCACAATTACTCCTCCTTTCTTAGGAACGTAGTGAATTGGACTAACTGATGCACTACTTGAAATAGGGTAGATAATTCCAGCATCTAACCACTTTCAAATTTATTTCTTCATAAATTCTTTTCATAATAGGATTCAATCTCCTTTGAGAATCAGCCCTGGGTTGGCAGTTCTCTTCTATATGAATTCTATGCATACAAATTGAAGGACTGATTCCTTTAATATAAATTATTGTCCATCCAAAGGCTTTCTTAAAATTCTTCAAAATTTTCATCAATCTTTCTTCTTCTTCCATCGTTAAATTTGAGGAAATTATAACTGGTAAAGTAGAGGAATCACTTAAAAAGGAAAATTTTTAATGATCAGAAAATAACTTCAACTCAAGTTCAAGATGTTTTTCAATTGATAGACAAAATGATTTATCTTTTTCTATCGTGTCCAAAACTTCAAAACTTTCTCAAACATAGTTTGAATATTCCTTTAAAAGATCATCATATTGATATAATTCCTCTTATTGCTCGTGTTCAAAATCTTTTACTTCTGATTTTTCTTCATAATTAGTTTTTATATGACATTCCTTAAGATATCTTATAACAATCATTCCATAGCATTCATCATCTTTACCTTTTGCAGGATATTTCATTGATCTTGAAATGTTAAAAGTAATAATTTGATCATTGACGTGTATAGTTAATTCCCCTTTATGCACATCTATCATTTCTCTTCCCGTGGTTAGGAAAGGTCTTCCCAAAATGATAGTTATCTCTTTCTCTTCCTCTATTTCTAGCACAATGAAATCAACACAAAAAATAAATTGATCTACTTTCACTAGGACATCTTCTATAACTCCTTTAGGGTATGTTATTGAATGATATGCTAACTGAAGAGTTATAATATTTGGAGTTATTACTCCTAATCTCAATCTCTTAAATATTGATAATGACATAAGGTTAATGCTTGCACCTAAATCACATAAAGCTTTCCCATAAAATTTGTCTCCTATTGCACATGGAATTGTAAAGCTATCAGGATCTTTAAGCTTTTCATGAAGCTTTGAATTATAGCACTGCACTCCTCACTAAGTGCAACAGTCTCATTATCTTCAAACTTCATTTTCTTGTTGAGAATATCCTTCATAAACTTTACATAGCTTGGCATTTATTCTAAAGCTTCAGCAAATGGAATATTAATTGTAAGCTTCTTAAAAATCTCTAGAAATTCGGAAAATTGCTTATCCAACTTCTGGTGACGAAGTCTTTGAGGAAATGGAGGTGGTGGTTTTTCCAAATAACTTTTTAGCGGAGAAATAAGTTTTTCAAAATCTTTTGGAGGGTCCTCTTTTGATTATTGATTGTTCCTGCTTCTAAGTAAAGTGTATCATTCTCTCTCTACTTCAGTTTCTTCTTGAACCCTACCTTCCAACTCTCTTCTGCTTCTAAATTGAATGGCTTTTACTTATTTTTTATTCTTGTCTTTCGGATTTATTTCAGTATTACTAAAAAGTGTTTCTTAGGATCTATTACTTAATAAATTTATGATTTGTCCACGTTGATTCTCAATATTTCTAATTGTAGCTCCTTAGCTTTGTAAGTGACTTCACATTTGTAACACCACTTCTTTTATAGCCATCTTATTCTCCTTAAATTATGGAATACTATTTAAACCTGGAGGATAAGTAGATCTATAAATATTATTCCCTTGGTTGTTCCAGTTTCTAAATGGGTTTACTTGATTGTTCCCCCATTGCTGATTATTACCACCCACAATATTATTTTAATTGAAGTTGGGATGGTTCTTCCAATCTGAGTCATAATAATTTGAACATGGGTTATTCTGTTGGTTATTTATGACATTCAATGTTTCTAAGAATTCTTGAGAATCCACCATTTGGCCTAATGAATTGTCTTCAATTATAGAAATTGGTTGATAAAAATTCATTCCAAATTGGTCAAAATTCCTTGAAATTGCAGCAACTTGATTTGCTAACATAGTAATGTATCAGATTCATGAATATTGGCTACTTTCTTTGGATTCACCCTCTCAGAAGGCTATTGAAAATTATTGGTAGCCATCAGATTCACCCTCTCAGAAGGCCATTAAAAATTATTGGTAGTCATCTCTTCAATTAAAGCATAACCGTTTACCCTCTCAAAAGGCCATTGAAAATTATTGGTAGTCATTTCTTCAATTAAAGCATAAGCGTCATAAAATCTTTTTGACATCAATGAACCACAAGCAGTGACATCGAGAATAGATCTAGGAGATCCAGCTAATCCATTATAAAAAGTTTGAATTATTAACCAATCTGGTATAGCATAGTGTGAACACTTTCTTAAGAGTTTTTTTAAATCTTTCTCATGCTTCATAAATAGATTCCCCTTCAAACTGATTTAAAGAAGTAATATCATTTTTAAGCTTCATAGTTTTTTATGGTGGAAAATATTTAGCAATGAATTTTTGTGTTAAATCACCCAAAGTTCTGATAAATCCAGGTCCTGATAAGTTCAACCACATCTTAGCTTTATCCCTCAATGAGAAAGGAAATAACCTAAGTCTTATGGCATCATCAGATACATCATCATATTTAAATGTAGCACACAATTCTAGAAAATTAGCAAGAAGTAATTTTAGATCTTCAGTTGGTGATCCCCAAATTGATTATTTGGTACAATTTTGATAATAGCAGGTTTAAGTTCAAATGAATTAATCACTAGAGTAAGTTTTTGAATACTACAATGAATTTCATCTACCGTAGAGTTGGCATAATCTCTTAATGGTCTAAATTCTTGATGAAGTTCAACATTTTGATCATTTTGGTTCGCCATTTATGTAAATTTTTGAGATTTTTCAAAATTTTTAATTTTTTTTGTTTTTCTTTATTTTCTTTACATTTTTTTCTAATTCAGAATCGTAGGGCACTGGTCCTTCAAAACCTGAACTACGCATACACTAACATAAAATAAAATGAAATAAAATAAAACACACAATAATAAAATACTATAATAAGATATTCCTACAGTAATTCTTAAAGTTTAAATAAGTCTTTCTAAAATAAAAATTTACTTTCAATCAATATCCCCGACAACGAAGCCAAAAAATTGATCCCGACTATTTATATAGNAAATATAAACGAGCCGAACACGAGCTGAGCATGGCTCGCTCATGTTCGGCTCGTTTACACCCCTATTTCTGACATTTCAATCTTCAATTGACAGTGACAATATCGACTCTAAAGTTGTTGTTCAGCTTTGTAAACAATTCATCCTACAACGAGGCTACACTTAACCAGAGATCCATGATCAAGTTTAGGTCTAGATTTGATAAAGTTGAGTTGTTTCTTAAGAAAGTTCCATGTATTTTTATTGATATCCGGACTATTTATATGCAACAGTAAAATAATGTATTTGGTTATATTTTTCACTTATTTTTCCTTACTTTACAACAATACCAAAAACTTGTTCCTGGAGAAAATAAGAATTTAACTTTTTTAACTTAATATATATTGGGATATTACGCAAGTGTACGTATCGTTATCAAGTAATATAAGACTTTTTGATTAAGCCCCAAATGACGAATCTACTGGGAGTTTTCACGATTTTCACTTCTAAATAACAAAATCTTTATTTCAAGAAGACAATTTCTTAAATTATAGATATTTTTACAGTAATTAAAATTCAATTCTTTTTTGTATTTTTGATATTTTGACAAAACATAAACAACTTCTAAATATAACATGAGTTTATGTAAAAGAATAACACTGAATATGAAATATCTTTCTCATTATCATGAATCAGTAATAAGTATAGGAATTCTTTTGTGGAAGTATTCAAATTGTGTTGTGCCAAATAGGACCAATATTATTTTTTACCCTTACTAGAGATGCTATAAAGAACATTTGCTAATTTAAAGTATGAATAGCTCTGAAGAATAGCTAGACAGAGAAGATACCGGCTCTAACTCTAGAGTTCCCTTGATTCCCTACACCTGGGGGCTAACATCTCTATCAGAACCTAAAAAAATAAACCAAGTTGGGGGCTTTAGCCTGTCACTCTAAAGTCCTCTAACATACACCCTTCAAAGATTATTTCACTATTTATTTGCACTAAATCATATGAATTACATTCTCATTCATATAACTTCATGTGATTCTTTCCAATTGTTGACTGAGACAATACAATCCTGGTTCTGACATATTCTCACAATAAATTTTAACATCTAGATGGGTCAGATCAAGAAGTAAATGGAATACATGGAATTAAATCATCACAACTTCTTCCAACATTAAAGATTAATACTCTCCACAAATTCCATCCAACACTTTAATTACTTATCATTTTAAGGAGAAAGATAATCCACAGAGAAAACAAAACCACACTTTAGTTTAAAAGTAGAAATCATTGTCAAACCAGTAAGAAGTCTTGATTAAAACCAAAAGTAGTTTAAAAATAAAGATAAAAACTTATCTCAAATTCTTCACCAAACTCTTGAAGTTCCTTTGAATCTCTTTTCTCTTACAATACTCTTAACTCTCACAATAAAACTAAAAACAAAAAAGGATAAATTAAAATTGTGGTGTCTGAAAAATCTCTTCAAAAGTTTCTCCACGAACTATTTCAAGAACTTCTCATGATTCCCCCCTTTTTCACTCAACTTTCTTCTTTTATAATCTTCTAAGAGGTACATTGTTATCTCTTAAAAATGTGTCATGATTCGATGTAATTTCCAATGGATGCCTCCTTTCATAAGTCTTTTAACCATATTTTTGTTTCTAGTGATCATAACCACCCTCTTTAGCCAATAGATGCCTCAAATGTCCCTTCAAAATTCAACAAAATGAATTAACCTATCAAATAACTGCCTCTGGCACTTAAGTACGGGGCCTCTAGAGCTTAGGTGCGACCTTCTCAATTTCATTGGCACTTAAGAACCAGATCTGACACTCAGGCGCCAAAACACTTTTGCACCATTTTTTTCATTTTTTTTCCAAATTCGATCTTTTTTCACTTCTTTTAGCATTTTTCACCTTTTTACTTGTACATGAAAGAAAAACACACAAATACCTTCCATTAAAGCGCAATATCTCAAAGATAGGTATAAAAATGTGTCTCTATATTTTAGGTGTATCAAAATCCCCCAAACTTAAAATGTTACTTGTCCTCAAGTGACAGTCCAATCTTTAAAAACTAAACAATCCCCCAAACTTAAAATGTTACTTGTCCTCAAGTGACACTTCAATCTTTAAAAACTACATAAGTATGATATGTATATGAGTTTCTTTAGGAGTTAGTAAAATTTAGATTTAGAAATATAGTAGTCCAATTTAGAAAAAATATTTAGTAAATGAGACCAACTTAAAATTTAGAAATTTTTAATGCTAAGAAATATGAAAATATGATTCCTATCTAATTTAGAAATATTATAGATTTTTCAAATATAGAATTTAGTCCTTTTATTATATCCATTTAAAAAAAAATTATTGAGAATAATTTTACTTACTATATTATATCCTTAAGCTTAAAAGTTTCTCAAGTGTTATACTTTAAAAAGATCAAATGTGGAACCAATTTTTTTTTAGACACTAATCCTCAAGCTTCCCCTCTCTTATTTTTTTCTTTTTCTTTTTCTTTTCTTTTTTTTTCTTTTTCTTTTTTCTTTTTCAGGCAAGGATTACTATATCTGGATAGGTCATTAATAGTTTTGAATTCCACTTCTCCTTTCCTAAGACAAAGTCCTGAAATAAATCTTTTACTTATAAATATAATAGTAATTTTAAAAAATTATTTTTAATAAAAAAAATTTAAGTTTTAAAATAAATGTCTAAATTTCTAAATTTTTCATAAGTACAATTTTTCTTACTAAAGATAGTTACACTATATTTAACATTTTCTACACTAAAAATTTTTAAATGAAAGTTTTGCTTCAATACTATGAATTTTAACTAAATTTTCTTACTCGTTTCTACAATCAAATTTTACTTCCCTAATATAACTTCATATACACGATCATTTTTCTTTTCAAATCAAATTCACTTGTAGTACATTTGAGAACAAATAAAATTCAAGTTTTGAAAAAAATTTTCATTCCCCCCAAACTTAAATTTTTAACAAGATTAAACAGTTTAGCAGTAGATACATATAAGCAGGAATAAAAATTTAAATGACATACTTGCAGAAATTTTTATACGCTAATTATACAAGTATAAAACTAAAAACAAGAGTAAAATTAAATTTTGATCAATTTTCTATCATTTTAATTTTAATTCAACATGTAGAGATTCATTAGACTTCTAAGTAGCGAGTACAGACATAAAAACAAACACACTAACTTTGATTTCACAGTTTAAACATAAAAACAAACACACTAACAAGATTAAAGAAAAAATAAAGGGTAGAATTTTTCTGAAATTAAAGTTTAAAATTATAGCTAGCAAGATTTTTAACTTTTCAAAAGACATTGAAATAAGTTCAATCCTAACTAACTAAAACACATTACTCAACACACAACAACAATTACTACCATATTATTCAAACTAAAATACTAACAAAACACAAACATCACAATAACAATTAAACAAAAAAAATCCAACACATCACATAGTCCAAACAAGTACACAAATTTAAATGTTTCATGTTCACACCACGTAGTCTATCACATATTACAAATATAAAAATAACTTAGTCTTCCTCCTCATCATCTTAATTACCTTTGTTTCAGACATCTGTAGGCACATAATCAGGGTATCTTGGATATGAAGGAAATTCCACTCCTTGGTTACCCCTAATGAGGCTTTCCAAAAATGAGTGAAATTTCTCCTCATAATCATTATGCCTTCTAGCATACCCATCAAAATGTTCTACAAAATGGTCTAGGTTTTCTTATCTGTGGTATAATTATTATTATTCATCATCCTCTATAATAATTGATCCTGAGTTTTAGTAGACTCACCTCTAGAAGTAGATGCTCGCGAGGTAGATAGTCTCGATGTAGAAGCAGCAGAGGTGGATGCAGCAGACGTCGACATTCCATAACTTCTCGAAAATCCTCATCTCCAACCAAAAATAGAATGCTCAAAATACGATTTCACATTTACACTTATAATTGGTTTTAGAGGTAGCAACACTTCTTCCCAACTATCATATCTCACACTAGCCTGCTCACACAAAGAAGATCAAAGAAGCAAATCCCAAACCTACAGTAGTAGCGGCTGTGGCAGAATTGATGATAGTCTGATAGATCAAAGCTCTAATATTGATAAGCTTGTGTTCCTGAATATAATAATTTGACATTGCTCTCTCCCTCGTAACTTCACTAAGATAATTCGTCGGTAACAGATGAGCTGAAATAAAGTAGTGCCACGCCTTCGTTGGTGCACTTAACTTTGAAGTGGAAAAGTTGACTCTCCTGTCTTTTGTAATTTTATAGAGTCCCCTTCCAACAGTCAAAACTGAAATAATCTCATCCATTTCTATCTCAATCAGACTATAGTTTGCATAAAAACATAAAGCATCAGGCAGTAAATGGTAGAACATATTGATTACCTCCAGAGAAAAATGTACCAATTTTCCTCTGATCATGACTCGATCCACTTCTACCTTAGGAAGGTTTGCATAAAACTCTCATACTACAGATATCACAACTACATCAGAAAAATAACAGAATCATTCCCATTGTCGGTGAACGATCAAATCTTCCACAGATCCACCTAGATTTTTAAAACACCTCTTAGGAATCAACTTTTGTGACTGTAGAGCATCATTATATATGCCCTAAGCTTTTGAACTCACAAACTTGCTCGAATCAAAGTGGACTTTCCCTTACTTCCTTTCATTTTTGGGGTCATTCTACAAATTTCACAAAATTCCACAATAACTTCAAAAAACAAGTTTAATTTACTAAACTTAACTCCTATAAGCAAAAATTACACTTTCTATGCAATTTCTATAGGTTTTTCTTCATTTTTCACAAAGAATAGTGATTTTTGGGTTTTTCCAAATGTACTCAAAATACATGGTGAAAATTCAAAATTTTTACATAAAAGTGAAGCTCTTACCTTAAGAAATCCAAATCTAGCAAATTTGGCTCAAATCCACCAAGAAATCTCCACGAAAAGGTTTACCCTAACTTCAAAATCGCAAACTCGAGAGGAAAAAAACAACGACAGGAGGAAAAATGACGATTTTTTGGGTTATTTTTCACCTTTAACCGTTCGCAAATCGATTTTCGTGAAGTGACTCTTAAGCGTGGATAAGTGGTGCTTAGGCATCTGCCTCTCGGGTTACATCACACTTAAGCGCAAGAATGTGGCGCTTAGACGCCAGTGCACAATTTTTGATATTTTTGAACTTAAGTAATATGCACTATTAGCCTAAGTATACCACCCTTAAATGGTTTTACAACACTTAAATGACTATTTTTCTCTCGTCTAACTCTCCTCTCTCTCAAAATTCTCCAATATAACTAATTTGATTCGAGGCTTAACGCAAATTTTCACACAAAAAAACACATATATTCATTTACGAACTATTACAAGCAACATTCAACACAATTCTCATTCCAAAGAGTCGCAAAATATGAAAATTTTCCTAAATACAAACACTAAATAAACATACTTAATTAAACACATAAAAGACATAAACAATAAAAACAAGATTTAACACTAACACATAAAAACAACGACTCCTAACAAACAAACTCTAACACTGAACTTAATTCATCCTTCATTTGTTGGAACAAATTCCTGTCTTTCATTAGTCTCTCATTGGGCATTCAGACTTTTCTGTTATTCCTTCAATACTAATTGCTAAGAAACTGTTATACATCTCTTGTGCACTTTGGCTAATGAATTTCTTCCTCATGACCTCTTCATTTTTCTTAAAATCCATTTCCCATGAAAACATTTTCTCAAAATCTCTCTTTCTCTTAGACTTTTAAGGCTAAAAATGATTTTGGGGTGAAATTCCATCACAAAACCCTTCTATTTATAGGCCTAAATCCTTCAAATAACTTCTAGGCACGTCTTAAAACTGCCATGAAACGTTTAAGTTAACCAATTGGTGGTTAAAGCTTATAGAAATTGAGTTTTACACATGGTTTTTAACATCCACGCTCAAGCGCCGAATATTGGCGCTTAAGCATCAGTGTTCAATTTTGCACCAGGCAACTTAACGTCCAAATACTCATTATAGCATGTCTAGATCACTAAATAGTCTTAAAATCATTACTAACACATAATAGTCCCAAAAATACTACCCAAATTTTCTTAATAATAGACAAACAACAATTAAAGCTAAAAACACACCAATAATTATGAGTTGCCTCCCACAAAGTGCTTGATTTTACGTCATCAGGCCAACTTAACTGGTTCTTATTTGGGATGACCCAACATCATTCGATCATTAAATTTAAACTGACCCCTTACAAAATAATGTTTCAATATATGACCATTCACTTTAAATACTTTCTCAGTTTTATGATCTTTAATATCCACAACTCCATAAGGATAAACTTTCATGACAACCAATGGGCTCATCCACCTGGACTTAAGTTTGCCTAAATAGTCTTAACCTTGCATTATATAGCAAAACTTGTTTCCCTGACTTAAAATTTTTATTAAGAATACTTCGATCATGCCACATCTTCATCTTTTCTTTGTAAATCTTAGCACTCTCATAAGACTCATTCCTTATCTCTTCAAGCTCATTTAATTGTAATAATCTTTTTTCACCAATATATTTCATTCCTTATCTCTTCAAGCTCATTTAATTGTAACAATCTTTTCTCACCAGCAACTTTTAAATGATAATTGAACTCTTTAATCGCCCAATATGCTTTATGCTCAAGTTCAACTAGTAAATGACAAGCTATCCCAAATATTAGCTGAGACATTCCTATAGGAGTTCTGTATGCAGTCCTATAAGCCCACAAAGCATAGTCAAGTTTGACTGACCAATTCATTTTTGTTGGATTCACAGATTTTTACATAATTCTTTTAATTTCCCGATTAGATAATTCAACTAAACCACTTGTCTGAGGATGATAAGTAGTAGCAATTCTATGGTTTATATGATATTTCTTTACTAATTTCTCCATTATGACATTTCTGAAATCACTTCACCATCAGTTATGATAACTCTCGCATCCTCAATCTAAAAAATATGTTCTTTTAAAAAATTTTGCAACACTTTGAGCCTCATATCGAGGTAAAGCAACAACATCTATCCATTTGGATACATAGTCCACTGCTAACACTATATATAAATTACCGAAAGATGGTATAAATGATCCCATGAAATCTAATCCCTAAACATCAAATATGTTAACTTATAGCATATAATTGAGGGGCATCTCATTTCTCCTAGAAATATTGCATACTTGTTGACATATATCACAAGTTTTGATATAAGCATTAACATCTCTAAAGATAGTAAGCCAACAAAATTCAGATTAAAGATTTTGTATGTTATTTTATCAACACCAAAATGTCCCCCAAAATCAGAATTATGACATTTTTGTATTTTGTATGTTGTTTTATCAACACCAAAATGTCCCCCAAAATCAGAATTATGATATTTTTGGATAATTTCAAAAGTTTCTTCTAAAGGTACACATCTACGAATAATCAGATGATTTCCTTGTTTATATAAAAATAGGTCATCCCACAAATAAGTCTTAGCTTCATATATAAATTTCCTCTTCCGTTGGTATGTCATTCCATTGAGTATAATATCACTTACAAGAAAGTTAACAATGTCGGCATACCACGGAACATACCACTCATTAATATTGAACAGTTTTTCATCTGGAAAATGTTCATTAATTTCTTTTTCAAAATGGAGTGATTTTTATAACTCAAGCTGGACAAATGATCAGCAATTTGATTTTCAGTCCCCTTCCTATCTACTATTTCAAAGTCAAATTCTTATAAAAGAAGAATCCATCTTATATGTCTTGGGTTAGTATCCTTCTTTTTCATTAAATACTTAAGGACAAAATGATTTGTATGCACTACATATTTAGTTTCAATTAAATATGATCTAAATTTATCAAAGGCATATAATATTGTTAATAACTCCTTTTCAGTTGTTGTATAATTAATTTGGGTTTCATTAAGATTTTTACTAGCATGGTAAATTACTTTGAAAATTTTATCATATATTTATCCTAAAATAGCTTCAATAGCATAATCACTAGCATCACACATCAGTTCAAAAGATTTTCCCAAATTTGATGAAACTATAATTGGTGCAGTGATTAATTTTTCTTTTAATAACTCAAAAAGCTTTTAGGCACTCTTCATCAAAATTGAAAATGGGATCATTCTCCAGTAATGGCATAAAGGCTTAGCAATTTTTGAAAATTTTTAATATATCGTCTGTAGAATCCAACATGTCCTAAAAAACTCCTAATTTCCATTATATTTGTTGGCTAAGGTAAATTAGCTCTCACTTGAATTTTAGCAGGATCTACTTCCATTTCACTTTCTAATATTTGATGTCATAATATAATTCCTTCTGCTACCATAAATTAGCATTTTTCCCAATTAAGGACTGAATTTGTTTCTTCAGAGCGCTTAAAAATTTTTGATAAATATTTTAAACACGAGTCAAATGAAGTTCCAAACACTGAAAAATCATCCATAAACACTTGAATCCCATTTTCAATGAAATCACAAAAAATTACATCATACATCTTTGAAATGTAGCAGGGGCATTATATAAACCAAAGGGCATTCTTCTAAAAGCAAATGTACCATAAGGACAGGTAAAAATTATTTTCTCTTGATCCGTAGGAGTTATTTGAATTTGGTGATAACCAGTATATCCATCCAAAAAACAAAAGTTTTTTGCCCAGCTAGTCTATCCAGCATTTGATCTAGAAAGGGTAATGGAAAATGATCTTTCATAGTGGAAATATTTAATTTTTTATAATCAATGCATATTCGCCACCTTGTGGCTTGCTAGTATATATTAATTCATTCACAGTCACAATTACTCCTCCTTTCTTAGAATGCAGTGAATTGGACTAACTCATGCACTATTTGAAATAGGGTAGATAATTCCAACATTTAACCACTTTAAAATTTCTTTCTTTACAACTTCTTTCATAACAGGACTCAATCTCCTTTGAGGATCAGCCCTGTGTTTGCAGTTCTCTTCCATATGAATTATATGCATACAAATTGAAGCAATGATTCCTTTAATATCAGTTATTTTCCATCCAAATGCTTTCTTAAAACTTTTAAAAATTTTCATCAATATTTCATCTTCTTCCATTGTTAACTTTGTGGAAATTATAACTGGTATGGTAGAAGAATCACCTAAAAAGGCATATTTTAAATGACCAGGAAGTAATTTCAACTCTAGTTTTGGAGGTTTTTCAATTGATGGACAAAATGATTTATTTTTTTATATCGTGTCCAAAATTTTAAAACTTTCTCGAACATAGTTTGAATCTTCCTTAAAAAGATCTTCAGATTGATCTAATTCCTCTTCTTGCTAGTGCTCCAAATCTTTTACTTCAAATTTTTCTTTATAATTAGTTTTGAAATGACATTCACTCAGATATCTTATAACATACATTCTATAACATTCATCATCATTACCTTTTGCAGGATATTTTTTCGATCTTCAAATGTTAAAAGTAACAGTTTGATCATTGACACACATAGTTAATTCCCCTTTCTGCACATCTATCATTACTCTTGCTATGGCTATGAAAGGTCTCCCAAAAATGATAGGTATCTCTTTATCTTCATCCTTCTGTGGCTAGGAAAGGTCTCCCTAAAATGATAAGTATCTCTTTATCTTCCTCCATATGCTTAGCACAATGAAATTCAACAAGAAAGATAAATTGATCCACTTTCACTAGGACATCTTCTATAACTCCTTTAGGGTACATTGTCGAACAATCTACTAACTATAGAGTTACAGTAGTAGGGGTTATTTCTCCTAATCTCAATCTTTTAAATATTATTAATGTCATAAGGTTAATGCTTGTACCTAAATCACATAAAGCTTTTCCATAAAATTTGTCTCCTACCAGGATCTTTAAGCTTTTCAGGAAGCATTTTCTGAATTATAGCACTATACTTCTCACTAAGTAAAACAGTCTCATTATCTTTAAACTTCATTTTTCTGTAGAGAATATCCTTCATAAACTTTACATAGTTTGGCATTTGTCTAAGGCTTTAGCAAATGAAATATTAATTGTATACTTCTTAAAAATTTCAATAAATTTTGAAATTGCTTATCCAACTTCTGTTGACAAAGTCTCTGAGGAAATGGAGGTGGTGGTTTTTCAAAATCAATTTTTAGCGGAGAAATAGGTTTTTCATAATATTTTAGAGTGTCCTCTTTTGATTCTTCAATTTCTTCTCTCAACTTCAGTTTCTTTTTTAACCCTACCTTCCAACTCTCTTCCGCTTCTAAGTTGAACGACTTTTACTTGCTCTTTATTCTAGTCTTTTGAATTTATTTCAGTATTACTAAGAAGTCTTCTTTGGGATCTATTACTTAATGAATTTGCGATTTGTCTAAGTTGATTCTCAATATTTCTAATTGTAGCTCCTTAACTTTGTAACTGATTTCCTATTTTTAACACCACTTCTTCTATAGACAAATTCTTCTCCTTAAATTTTGGATTACTGTTGAAACCTGTAGGATAAGCAGATCTATAATTATTATTCCCTTGGTTGTTCTAGTGTCACAATGAGTTTACTTGATTATTCTCCCATAGCTGATTATTACCACCCGTAGTATTATTCCAATTGAAGTTGGGATGGTTCTTCCAACCTGGGTTATAATAATTTGAATATAGGTTATTCTTTTTGTTATTTATGACATTCAAAGTTTCTAATGATGCTTGAGAATCTACTATTTGGTCAAATGAATTCACTTCAATCATAGAAATTGATTGAGAAAAAATCATTCCAAATTGGTCTAAATTCCTTGAAGTTGCAACAACTTGATTTACTAACATAGTAAATGCATCATATTCATGAATATTGGCTACTTTCTAGGATTCACCTTCTCAGAAGAACATTGAAAATTATTGGTAGCCATTTCTTCAATTAAAGCATAAGCTTCATGAAATGGTTTTGACATCAATGAACCACCAGCAGCGACATCGATAATAGATCTAAGAGATCCAGCTAATCCATTATAAAATTTTGAATTATTAACCAAACTGGTATAACATGGTGTGGACACTTTCTTAGGAGTTCTTTAAATTGTTCTCATGCTTCATAAATAGATTCCCCTTCAAACTGATTAAAATATGTAATATCATTTCTAAGCTTCGCAGTTTTTTTATGGTGGAAAATATTTAGTAAGGAATGTTTGTGCTAAATCACCCCAAGTTCTGTCAGGTGCTAATGAATGCAACAACATATTAGCTTTATACATGAGTGAAAAAGAAATAACCTAAGTCTTATGACATCATCTGATACACCATCGTATTTAAATGTAGTGCACAATTCTAACCTAAGTCTTATGACATCATCTGATACACCATCATATTTAAATGTAGCGCACAATTCTAATAAATTGGCAAGATGTAAATTTAGATCTTTAGTTAGTGATCCCCCAAACTAATTATTTGATACCATTTGGATAATAGCAGGTTTAATTTCAAACTCAATCATATGAACTACATTCTCATTCATACAACCTCATGTGATCTTTCTAATTATTGACTGAGATAATACCATCCCGGTTCATACATGTTCTTACAACAAATTTTAACATCTAGATGGGCCAGATCAATAAGTAAATGAACTACATGGAATTAAATCATCACAACTTCTTCCAACATTAAAGATTAATACTCTCCATAACTTCCATCCAATAATTTAATTACTTATTATTTTAAAGATGATAAATAAAGCTATCAAAATCCATGGAGAAAATAAAACCACACTTTAGTTTAAAAGAAGAAATCATTGTCAAACCAACAAAAAGTCTCATGAAAACTACTCAAAATCCATGGAGAAAACAAAACCACACTTTAGTTTAAAAGAAGAAATCATAGTCACTCAGAATCCATGGAGAAAACAAAACCACACTTTAGTTTAAAAGTAGAAATCATTGTCAAATCAAAATCCATGGAGAAAACAAAACCACACTTTAGTTTAAAAGTAGAAATCATTGTCAAACCAATAAGAAGTCTCACAAATTCCATCCAAAACTTAATTACTTATCATTTTAAGAAGAAAGATAAAGAAAACTACTCATTTTATCCATTACTTAATTACTTATCATTTTAAGATGAAAGATAAAGAAAAATACTCAAAATCCTAACACTTTAATTACTTATCATTTTAAGGAGAAAGATAAAGAAAACTACTCATAATCCATGAAAAAGAAACACACTTTAGTTTAAAAGAAGAAATCTTGTCAAACCAACAACAAGTCTCGATTAAAACCAAAAGTAGTCTAAAACAAAAAGATAAAAAAGTCTCAATTAAAACAAAAAGTAGAATTACTTATCATTTTAAGGAGAAAGATAAAGAAAACTACTTAAAATCCTTCCATCCAACACTTAATTACTTATCATCTTAAGAAGAAAGATAAAGAAAATTACTCAGAATCCATGGAGAAAATACTCAGAATCCATGGAGAAAACAAAACCACACTTTAGTTTAAAAGTAGAAATCATTGTCAAATCTCATAATCCATGGAGAAAATAAAATCACACTTTAGTTTAAAAGTAGAAATCATTGTCAAACCAATATTTATGGAGAAAATAAAACCACACTTTAGTTTAAAAGAAGAAATTATTGTCAAACCAACAATATTGTATGGAGAAAACAAAACCATACTTTAGTTTAAAAGTAGAAATCATTGTCAAACCAACAATACATTAATTAAAACTAAAAGTAGTCTTTTATTTAAAAGTAGAAATCATTGTCAAACCAACAAGAAGTCTCGATTAAAACCAAAAGTAGTTTATAAAGTAGAAATCATTGTCAAACCAACAAGAAGTCTTGATTAAAACTAAAAGTAGTTTAATACACTTCAGTTTAAAAGTAGAAATCATTGTCAAACCAACAAGAAGTCTCGATTAAAACCAAAAGTAGTTAAAAAAAAAGATAAAAACTTATCTCAAATCCTCCACCAAACTCTTGAAGTTCCTTTAAATCTCTTCTCCCTTATAACACTCTTAACTCTCACAATAAAACTAAAAACAAAAAAGGATAAATTAAATTTATGGTGCCTAAAAAATCTCTCAAAAAGTTTCTCCACGAATTATTTCAAGAACTTCTTAGGACTCCCCTCTTTTTTTCTCTCAACTTCCTTCTTTTATAATTTTCCAAGATGTGTCTTAGTATCTCTTCAAAATGTGTCCTGACTTGATGTATTTTCCAAGGGATGCCTCCTTTCACAAGTCTTTTAACCTTATTTTTGTTTCTAGTGATCATAACTACCCTCTTTAGCCTATAGGTGCCTCAAATGTCCCTTCAAAATTCAACAAAATGAATTAAGCCTTCAAATAACTGCCTCTGACGCTTAATTGTGGTGCCTCTGGCGCTTAAGCATTGCCTACTCTGTTTCACCGGTGCTTAGGCGCCAAAACACTTTTGTGTCATTTTTTGCATTTTTCTCTAAATTTGATCATTTTTCACTCCTTTTAGCATTTTCACATTTTTACTTGTACCTGAAAAAAACATAGAAATACCTTTCATTAAAGCACAATATCTCAAAAATAGGTATAAAAATGTGTCTAAAAATACTATATATTTTAGGTGTATTGTCTAAAAATACTATATTTTAGGTGTATATCAAAATGTAATATCTCAAAAATAGGTATAAAAATGTGTCTAAAAACACTATATATTTTAGGTGTATCAGTCATTAAGACAACTTTTTTTGAGGTTGTCAAGCCTATAATTCAATTTGATCTGAGCTCTCATCATGATTCCCCTCTCATCAAGAGGATGAAGTCTGCTAAGGATCTTGTAACTGTTCAACCAATAGTTTTGTTGTCTATTTGGTCAGTTACCCCGTCCACTGCTGGACTCACCACTGTTGTGTTGGTTGTCGTTCCTGACAAGGGAAAGAGAGTAGTTCAAGAACTAGAGCCTGAAAGTTTTGTTCCTCTGTCTATGTTTGAAGTTGGATATTGTTCACGGGCCATACCTCTAACACGATCACAAAAAAGAAATAGATCAAGAAAACTTCATAAGGTAGCTAAAGTTGAAGCTGTAAAGGTTACCTCTGATGACAGATCTCTCCAACCAGAAGAACTGGATAAGAAGGATCATCTATTGTACTGCACTTACCACAGAATGCTTTGGCATACAGAAATAGCGTTGCTTCACTTTCAAAAATATCAACCTTAGGAAGGGGAACAAAATGATCCCTAAAGAATATTTGAAAGTACCTTAAAATGGTTCGATCAATATGATTTTGGTTGATCATATTGTTCCAAATGGCTCTACCACGACCATATCATGGCTCAATGAAGGGGATGATGTTCATAAAAAAATCTTTGATTGACCTTAAGACAATCAAAGGAGAATCGATCGAGACCACCTTGGGGAAACTCAAAGCTCATTTCGTACGGTTGTACAAAGAGCAGAAAAGAGCTACAATTGATAAAAATCATGATTTGTTAGACTACATGGAGAAAAAGTTTGCAGAGATCCTCGTTGTTAAGGAAAGACCCTCATCTTCTTCACAAGATACTCAAATACCCATCAATGAGGATATCATGGATGAATTACAAAGGGTTGTTCTTCAATAAGATCAATGAATTAGTCGAGTAGAGAAGAAGATCAAGGTTATGTCGATAGCTCAATTATAAACTATAATCGAGAGACTAGTGATACAACTAAAATATATAATGTTTTTATACATATTTTTATACCTATTTTTGAGATATTGTGCTTTAATGGAAGGTATTTGTGTCTTTTTTCTTCAGCTACAACTAAAAATGTGAAAAATGGCAAAACGAGTGAAAAATTATCGAATATGGAGCAAAAATGAAAAAATGGTGCAAAAGTATGTTGGCTTCTAAGTGCCAGATTCGACGCTTAAGCGCCAGTAAAACAGAGAAGGTCGTGCCTAAGCATCAGAGGCCCCGCACTTAAGTGTCAGTGACAGTTACTTGATGGGTTAATTCATTTTGAGAAATTTTGAAGGGACATTTGAGGCACCTATTAGCTAAAGAGGGTGGCTATAACTACTAGAAACAAAAATATGGCTAAAAGACTTGTGAAAGGAGGCATCCTTTAGAGAATACATCGAATTTGGACACATTTTGAAGAGATACCAAGACACCTCTTAGAAAACTATAAAAAGAGAGGCTTGAGACTTTTTGAGGGGCTATTTCTAGTCTTTTCAAGTGTTTCTTTTAGATTCTTCTTTGCTTTAATTTCTGGGAGAGACTGTAAAACACCAATATATACCTTTATATTAGTTTTAGTTTCTAGTTTTTAAGAGTTAAGAGTGTTGTAAGAAGAGAAGAGATTCAAAGGAACATCAAGAGTTTGGTGGAGGATTTTAGATAAGTATCTATCTTTTTGTTATTACATTTAGTTTTTAATTGAGACTTCTTGTTGGTTTGACAATGATTTCTGCTTTTAAAATAACGTGTGGTTTTGTTTTCTCCATGAATTCTGAGTAATTTTCTTTAATTTTTCCTTAAAATGATAAATAAATAAAGTATTGGATGGAAGTTATGGAGAGTATTGATCTTTAATATTGGAAGAAGTTATAATGATTTAACTCCATGTACTTCATTTACTTCTTGATTTGGGCCATTGAGATGTTAAAATTTATTGTGAGAACATGTAAGAACCGGGATTGTATTGTCTCAGTCAACAATTAGAAAAAATCATATGAGATTGTATGAATGAGAATGTAATTCATATGATTGAGTGCAAATAAATAGAGAAATAATCATTTAAAGTGTAGATTTAGAGGACTTTAAAGTGATAGGTTAAAGCCCCCAACTTGGTTTATTATTTTAGGTTTTGAAAAGTGATGTTAGCCCCTAGGTGGAGGGAATCGAGGGAACTCTAGCGTGAGAGCTGATATCTTCCCTCCCTAGTCGGTCTTCTAAACTATTCAAACTTTAAATTAGTCAATGTTCTTTATAGCATCTCTAGTAAGGGTAAAGATTAATATTGCTCCGATTTGACACAACACAATTTTGCATACTTCCACAACAGAATTTCTATACTTATTACTGATTCATGATAAGGAAAAAGATATTTCATATTTAGTGCTTCTTGTCTTACAAAAACTCAAGTTATCTTTAGAAGTTGTTATTATATTGTCAAAACATTAAAAATTAGCAAAAAGAATTGAACTTTAATTACTATGATAATATCTTAAGTTTGAGTAATTGTCTTTTTGAAATAGAATTTTGTTACTTAATAGTGCATATTGTGAACAATCTTTATGGGTTCGATATTTGGGGCTTAATAAAAAAATCTTATATTACTTGATAACGATACATATACTTGTGTAATATCCCAATATATAAAAAAAATTAAAAAGTAGAATTCTTATTTTCTTAATGATCAAGTTTTTGATGATGTTGTAAAGTAGGAAAGATAAGTGAAGAATATAATCACATACATTGTTATACTATTGCATATAAATAGTCAGGATCAACTAACAGTAAATGAAAATTGTTCAGTCAATGAGATTCTCAAAAGGATGAGATGAGTACCCACTAAAGCCCGTCTTGGACCGAGGATAGTCTCGCAATAGAAACCCTATTCCCCGAGAAAAGGATTGGGTGGAGATGATGAATTGCCCACCGTAGTATCTAGTCCGCATGATAAGACCCACACCACTCATAAACTTATTGATATTGCTGACAAGCTATCTGTGTCAAAAGAGATGGTATGACGACCTAAGATTGTCGGGTCGATGACCACTGAAAGGACTAAAGAGGGCGTGGTCGTCTCAGAGAAGAAGGTTCACCAGTCATCACCAGTAGACCTCCAGACCGTTAAGGGAAGTTCGATTGAGGTAACATTAGAAAAGCTGAGGGCAAGCCTCAAGCATTTGTCTCAGGAAAGGAAGTCTGATAATGATGAAGATGAAAACTTAGCTAATTACATGGAAGAAGAGTATACCAAGGTACATATGGTTGAGACTCGATCGTCATCATCTTTGCTAGAAACTACAACATCTGCTGAGAGAGGAGCCTGAAATAATGCAAAGGCTCCTGCAGCAAAAAGATGAGTTGATAGACCGGATGGAGAGGAGAATGGAGGAACTTCCAAGTCAGCCTCAACCACAGAAGGTAGTGTCAACAAAGGTAATCCAAGTTGTGGATGATAAGGAGTTCACCTCCATTAACAGAGAGGAGCAACCTAAGAAAGATTCTGCCCAAAGTCTAATACCAGAAAATGACTCAAGCTGGTAGTAGAACAATAGGTGCAAGATGTCTTAGCCTAGTCTAAGGGAGGAGTATTGATTCTGATGGGTAGACCTTATCCCAAAGAGTTCGATGCCATCCAATACCCTAAGGGCTTTGTACCACCTCTATTTAAGAATTTTGATGGGACTGGAAACCCTCGAAAACATGTTGCTCACTTCCATCCAAGTTGTTGCAACGCTGGGGGGGAGTGATGCTTTGTTGTTCCTCTAGTTTGTTAGCAGTCTTTCAGGAGTTGCCTTTGACTGTTATGCAGAGCTATCAAATGGTTCAGTTAAAACATTCATAGAATTAGAAAACATATTTGTCAATAGATTTGCTGGGACTCAGCACCACATCACTGTCGGTGATCTTGTGGTCGAGAAACAGCGACCAGACGAGACATTGGTGGACTATATTTTACGATGAAGGAATTTGAGTATGAAATGCGATCCACATCTCCAAGAGCAACATGCAATCAGGATTTTTTTGAAAAGTATTCATGGTCCGATAGCACTTCTCCTCAAAGGATCTACAATTAAGACTTTCAAGAAAATGCTTAGCAAGGTTGCAAGCCTCCAAGAAGAAGTGAAGCAACTCAATTTCATTGAGAAGATAGACAAATAGAAATTGGTAAAGGCCTTCGAGAAGAAATATGGGACTGTCACAGTAGTTGACAAAGGAAAGCAACTGATGCAGATTCAAACAGAGTGATCTTAACTGAGTTATCAGCGGCAGTCTGAGCAGTTTACTCAACAGTCAGTTCAACCAAGTTATCAGCAACCAACTCAACAGAGACTTTATCAAACAGAAGAAAGAAACCCAACCATGACTGAGCATCTGAAAAAAGTGTATCCTTTCAAGGATGAAGCAATAGGGAATATGTTTTGTAGCCTGATCAAGAATTCCTGAATTCATGTTGCCTGAACCAAAGAGACCGGACGACGTCGACAGGAAGGGACATCCGAGATATTGCCCGTACCATAGATGCATCAGACACACTTTAGAGGAATGCTTCTCTTTCAAAGGATTGGCTTAAGGAGAGCTTTAAGAATGATAACATATCAATCTTGGAAGAATTTTTTAAGGAAAATTGAAAAGGGTTCTATCAATAAGATTCTGGTTGACCCAGTTGTTCCATTCTACACCTACTTTATTGACGACAATGCAAGAACAGAGTTCCAAAATTCTCCTTGTCAAAAAGGGAAAATGAAATTATTCTCCAAATAGCATAGCTTGTCACTTTAGTAGACTTGGACTTGGTCCTAAAAATTTTCAAAAAATATTAAAGTGTAATTAAAATACGAGTAATTGATTAAGGATATCGAGTGCCTTTAATCTTCTGCCATGTTACTTGGTCCTTACTTTCAATTGAGTTGTAAGATCAAAAATTGACTTATGAAACATGTGAAAATTATTAATCAGTGGTGTTCATACATTCAAAACCATTAGCTTATTTTCTACCAGATATAGTAATTCTAATAAAAAAAAAGAATAGTGAGCAAAGAAAATGAAAAGTTAATGTGCAATAATCCCTTTGAGGAGAAGCTTGAGGTGGACGTACAATCAAATATTGGTGTCTGAGTCATCTCCTGGTTAATAAAACTTGAAATTTCATCCTAACTTTGATATTATGTTCAGAAGAATGTTAAGTGAGCTTAAGTCTTTTGGTTGATTATTAACGGACCTTTAAATATCTTTGGGAAATGAAAAATGTTTTAATCACATGGTCTTAAGTTGTAAGACCCATTTAGGCCCACAAAGGGGAAGCTTAAGGTGGAAGGCCATGCTATTAAAAATTAATAGAAATTTGACTCTGAAGTCATATTCTGTAGCAACAAGAAGAATTTAACTCCAAGAACAATTCAAAAATGTCAAAGTGATTTCTCAAATACAGTGCAAACAATCTCTACAAAGTCAGACCAGTAATAAATAAGTCAATGTCATCAAGATCAGGGCCACATTATCCTCGCGTGAAGCTCAACACTATGGTAACGAGAACACCGTTAATGAACTTTGAAAGACCATTCAATGAAGTCAGTGGAAATAAAGAAACAACAACTACTATAGTGAAAATTATTACAACGTCAACTACAATGAAACTGTTAAGTTGCAACCTTTTCAGTTGATGCAATCCTGAAAGCATCATACCTTTGTGCATACTCAAAGTGAACCTTTTCAAAAATACCTAGGAAATATAGCTACTCTTACTGGTATTCTAGGAGGTGGCATACGTCGTGAAGTCTTGAAAACAAGAGCTTGTTTCATAGAAACACGAATACAACTATTGTCTGTTACTGGGTCCAAAACATAAAATTTATAACAAAACTTTAAGAAAAATCATCAACAATAAAATTTGATGCATCACATTTTTCTACACTTTCACAATTTGTTTGAAAATCCAAATAGTTACAATAAATGTGAAATCTCTCAAAATGCTTGAAACGCGCTTTAAGCACAAAACAAACTGCCAAAACTACAATTTTCTATATACTTTTCTCTATCAGTTTCTGTTCTTTTGTCACCATAAATTGTTTACATTTACATATATCTCACATTTACTAAAAATCTACGATATTTCACGAACTTCTACAAATTTCATAAATTCTCTGCAAAACTTCACAATCACTACAATATCACAAATATCACAACAATCTCAGAAGTCTCAGCAATCTGGGATAGGTTTTATAGCCTCATCCTTTCTCAGCAACCTGGGATAGGCTTCATAGCCTTATCATTTCTCAGCACCTGGGATAGACTTCATAGTCTCATCCTTTCTGAGGACATGGGATAGGCTCCATAGCCACATCCTTTTTCAGCACCTTGGATAGGCTTCATAGTCTTATCATTTCTCAGCACCTGGGATAAACTTCATAGCCTCATCCCTCCTCAGCACTTGGGATAGACTTCATAGCCTCATCCTTTCTCAGCACATGTGATAGGCTCTATATCCTCATCCTTCCTCATCAACTTGAGACAGGCTTTATAGTTTTATCCTTTCTCAGCACCTAAGATAGGCTTCATAGCCTCATCCTTCCTCAGCTCCATGGATAGGCTTCATAGCCTTATCCTTCCTCAGCACCTGGGATAGGCTTCATTGCCTCATCCTTTCTCAGCATTTGGGATTGGCTTCATAGCCTCATCCTTTCTCAGCACCTGTGATAGGCTTCATAGCTTCATCCTTTCTCAGCACCTGGGATAGGCTTCATAGCCTCATCCTTCCTCATCAATCTGGGATAGGCTTCATAGTCTCATCATTTCTTAGCACTTAAGATAGGCTTCATAGCCTCATCCTTCCTCAGCATTTGCGATATACTTCATAGCCTCATCCTTTCTTAACACATACGATGGGCTTCATAGCCTTAACCTTTTTTTAGCACCTAGGATAAGCTTCATAGCCTTATCCTCTCTCAGAACCTGTGATAGGCTGCATAGCCTCATCCTTCCTCAGCAACCTGGGATAGGCTTCATTGCCTGATCTTTTCTTAGAACCTGGGATAGGCTTCATAGCCTCATCCTTTCTCAACACCTGGGATAAGCTCCATAACCTCATCCTTCCTTAGCATTTGGGATATACTTCATAGCCTCATCCTTTCTCATCACATACGATGGGCTTTATAGCCTCATTCTTTCTCCACACTTAGGATACACTTCATAGTCTTATCCTTTCTTAGCACCTGAGATAGGCTCCATAGCCTCACCCCTCCTCAGCACCTGGGATAGGCTCCATATCCTCATTCTTTCTCAGCACATGAGATAGGCTTCATAGCCTCATCCTTTTCTTAGCACATACGATAGGCATCATAGCCTCATCCTTTCTTGGCACCTAGGATAAGCTTCATATCATATCCTTTCTTAACACTTACGATGGGCTTCATAGCCTCATCCTTTCTCGACACCTGGGATAAGCTTCCTCCTTATCTTTTCTCAGCACCTGGACAGCTTTGTTCTCATCCATTCTCAACACTTGCTATTTATTGGGTTGGATATTAGCCTTAATGCATTCCTTCCTAATGTTATAAAATTGGAACAATTAAAAAAAGACCTCGCAGCACGTTTGGGGCACCTGTTCCCCCCACACCATATGAATATATCACTCACGCTACGCCAGCACTGACTACGATACAACAAACTAAAATTTGTACATTTCGCTACGTCGGCACAGACTGCGCACAAGCCAAATGAAAAACACACTCTTTGCTACGCCCCCAAGGATTTGCACACTCTTTGCTACGCCCACTCTAGGCTATGCAAAATCTTTTTGGCAATACATGGTAACTTTTTGCCAAATCAAGATAATCGCTTACCAAATTAAGATGACTACGGTCAGTTCATGGCCACCTTTTTTGCCGAATCATAGCAATATCTCTAGATTTGTACGTTCCTTCACCTAATGGATATATGTTGAATCTATATATATCTTTGAGCTAAGTATAAGACCTCTTTAAGTGTACACGGGATCCTAGAATCTCCTTCTTTGGCACTTGCTACCGCTGAGACCATATACCTCAAGTGGTGCAAAAGTGTCTTTGATTAGCTCTCAACTTGAAGATGATTTCTTGTGCTTTTCTTCCTAACATAGTTTTTCTATGATATTACATATATTTTCTTTGATTTGATAATTCAAATCTTAACTACAAATCAAAATTTCTTCCTACTGATCCCCAGCAATGACGTTGAAAATCCAAATTCACAACTTCTAAAAAAATACACACACACACACATCAACCTTTGATAAATATCCTTCTTGCTCATCCCCAGTGGATAGCACCTTCTATATCCCCAGTGGATGTTTGTTAAGCTACCCATGATGGACACTAGCGCAGTTCCTCCCTTACTGAGTTGTATACTCTTTAAGGGAAAGTAAACTTCAACCTTTGCTCGATTGGTCCGTTGATCACCTCGGTCAACGCCAATACACGCGGTGTGTTTATTTAGCACACCTTACCTATTGAGGGTCCATTTGTTGACCTCACTTTTGGGTGATTGTTATGAACCTTTCCTTTTGTGACTAGGATCTAGCCTTAGAAGTTTTCTAATGACTATCTTAGCATCTTAGAAATGGTATCCACCTTCTCCTTAGACATTTCAACCAAATCTTTGTTCTCTATGTTGGTTCTGTATGTGATCAATAATCTTTAAGATAAAGATTAGAGATTACATAAGGAAACCCTGATGAGAATTCCTATAGGACCTATGGACCATAAGAAAGACTTCCACTGTTCTACACTTTTTGAACTTTAATACATTGCATCGTCATTCATAATCATTATGATCATCATAAATATTGCATTTTCATATCACAATGTTGCAATCACTACACCCATGGGGCTGACCAAAATTATTTAAACCCAGTTTCCCCCAAAAACCCTACTTTAATATTCTAATTCTTCAAAATTCCCCAAAACTGCCATTGAATCACAAAATTCACTTCAAACCATTTGATATTATCATTTGAAACCCAAAAATTGCAAGAATACCCAATTTTCTTAAAAATTACCAGAATACCCCTGTACCCCAAAATATACAATTTTCCAAAATTTCTTAGAGTCACCAAAAAGTCCTAAAAAATCACACCAAATAATTCCTTATGTCTTTATGAGAATTTTGACTGTAACATTGTCGTACTTTCGGACAACTTTTTTGCACTTTGTCACCAAAATAACAAATACTTAAAAAATATTTTGGGGATCATAAAACCTTCCACATTGATCGAAAATGACCCCGAACACTGTTAGTTGACTCCAAATTTCTTTCTGAACCACTTAAAGCCTTTAAATCAACATTTTGACCACTTTGCCCAAAATTACCAAAATTCCACTCATGGCCCAAAAATTTTAAAATCCTCCAAAATCATTTTAAACACCCCTAAAATCAATTCTTGACCATTCATTGGGCCAAATTTAACCAAACTCACTCACTTTGACCAAAATATTCAAATTGAGTTTTATGATCAATCAAATACCTCAATTTCAAATTCAACATGTCTAGATCTAAATTCAAATGAATCTAAATTCATTTAATTGGCCCATGATCAATTTCCAAAACGATCGACCGCGAACAAAAGATTTGACAAAATTTAAATTTGACACATTTTTGATATGACCATCGACGAAAGTGGTCTGAACAACCTCGGATGACGAACCTGACTGCGCGATCGCGTCCAGAGCGTCGATTTCGCATAGGAAAAATGTTCATTTCATCGCGATGGTGCGTTCGGCAAAAAATGCGCGGAGACATTTAAACAATAATAATAATAATAATATTATTATTATTATTATTTAAGAATGAAAAATAAATAAATAAATAATCCTACTATCACACATACAACAATTAGCAATCCTATCCTATCTCATTATCTATTCAAGCATGAAATATATATATATATAATATAAAACAATATTAAAATCTCACGCCTCCCCTTGCCCCCCTCTCTCTCTCACACCTCCCACTCCCACTCCCACTCACACGCCTACAACCATCATAAAATTATAAAAAAAATCATCTCTCTCTCACCACCCTCTCACCCTCTCTTTCACTCTCACACCTCTTCTTCCTCTTATAAAAAGCCTCCATTTCCTCTTCTCTAAACACAACACCCCTCCACACTCCTCCATTCCCTCTTCTCTACACACAGCTGCAGCTCTCTCACCTCCTCCCTCGCCAGAAACCGCTGATGTGGCCGGAAAAGCCAAAGCCAAGCCAAATTCCAGCGAACCTCTAACCCGACGCAAAATGACGTCAAATTGATGTTATGAGGAATTGTATAAGCTCAAGAAAGCCTACTTATTCAAATCTAATTGAGGACAAACCTCCTAGGCTCAGGTATATCTCTTAAATTGAAATGATAATCCTGAACTTCCATCCCTTCTAGATCGAGAAATTGACCACAGAACACCTAAATGATCGTATGAATGTAATCTACTATTCGATCTGAACAAAATGAGCCTAAGAACGCAAAATTGGTTGAGAATCGGCGGAGAACGGACTCCGGGAAGTTTCTCCCGTCAACATCCTCCCTGTTTGTCGCAGGTGTAGTTGCGGGAGGGAGAAATACTGTAGCATTATTTATTTATTTATTTTTAATTTCAATAATTATAACATAACTTCAAAACTACATAACTTTTTATATAAAACCCAAAAAAATAAACTGAAAGAAACTATAAACTCAGGAAAAGGAGAAGATTTTTTAAAAATTAAAATCATGATTTTTCACATAGTAAATATTTTTAAATTAATTTTTGAAGTTTTAGAGTATTTAAATCATAAAAACTAAAGTATAAATGAGAAAAATATAAAATTTGGCAGAGATATTAAATGGCATTGGGGAAAGCTTCTCAGATTTTTCCAAGCCATCTTAATATCTCTATATTTGTATTTTGATTTTTGAACAAAACGACATAATTATGTTAATTAAAAATTTATAAAAATTATAAAAATTGTAAAACTCTCTATGATTGAACATTTGACCATAAACAGAGGTTTAAACATTTTAAAATCATATTTGAAATTTTTAATAATTAAGATGCATTAATTAGGGTTTAGGTTTAATTTAGGCTAGGTTTACCTAGCCGAAGCTCAACTCAAGTCCAACTCAGCCAAATCTCTTTAGGTCTGAAACAACTTGATTACAGACCTGATCAGCCAACTCAAGAGTTGTGTTAATCACCCATTAAGTTCAATTTTAGTAATTTAGGGCTTTAGGCTAGCTGGTTGATCCCAAAATTTTATATTTAAGGATTATGAAGTTGACACCACTACAACACCAAAAAATTGATCCTTATATGAAAAGTAAGTTGTGTAAAATATATATAATTGTAGGCAATTAATAATAGGATTCTACGCAAGTACACGTATCATTATCAAGTAATAAAAGACTTTCTATTTAACCCACAAATATCGATCCCAAAGGGAAGGTGTAAATTTGCAATTATAAGTTTTACTTGAAAATTTATAAAAAATCAAACGAAATCACTGTCACTAATTTCAAATGTTGAGATGTTGTCAAAACTAAAGTACTTAACTATTAGCAAAACAGAAATGCAAAGTTTAAAAAGTAAATACTAATCTACTAAATATGTTTATGTAATGAAGATTTGTTATGTGAAAAAGCATCATTCCCACTACAATGAGGTTATGGTGAAATGAGATGAAATAAATGTTTATAATATGTATTGTGCCAAATAGGAGCAATTATCTCTACCCTGATACAGTGTATAGAAAATCATTGGCTAATCCTAGGTTTAGTCCCTAAATCCATGGCTAGGCTAGGAAGATACTTGCTCCCACTCCATAGCTCACACTTCCCTTCACCTGAGGGCTAACTCTCGCTTTAGTTTTTAAACACTAAGATCAAATTGGGGATTTTAGTATGTCACTTTAAAGATTCTTCAATTCTACACCCAACAAAGAATATTTTCATATTTATTTACACTTAATTCCATGAACGAATTTCTCCTTCATGAAATCAAATGTGATCCTCACTCTGCTGTAGAACTCATACTCTATTTCCCAGATCATATATTTCACAACATATTTTAACAAATCAATTGGCCAGATTGAAATGTAAATTAAGTTTGGAGTTGAAAAATTATCATAATTTATTTTATAATTTAATATTGGCACATTGTTGAAAAATCATCACAATTTATTTTATATTTTAATATTGGCACATCCATATTATCTCTTCACTTCAAAATCATCACAATTTATTTTATATTTTAATTATGGCACATTCATTTTATCTCTTCATTTCATCATATCTCATAGTAAATCATCACAATTTATTTTATATTTTAATATTGGCACATCATATTATCTCTTCATTTCACCTATCTCAGAGTAGAGAGAAAGATTAGAGTGAACTACTCAGACTTCATGAGAAAGACACAACAAAACACAAATTTCATATATAAAATAAAGGGGAACTACTCAGACTTCATGAGAAAGATACAACAAAACACAAATTTTATATATAAAAGAAAGTTTTATTGGCACATCCATATTATCTCTTCATTTCACCATATCTCAGAGTAGAAAGAAAGATAAAGAAAACTGCAAACTTCATGAGAAAGATACAACAAAACACAAATTTCATATATAAAAGAAAGTTCATACAATTCCATGTTATCTCTTTATTTCACCATATCTTAGAGTAGGGAGAAAGATAGAGGAAACTACCCAATTATCTCTTCATTTCACCATATCTCAGAGTAGGGAGAAAGATAAAGGAATCTACTCAGACTTCATTAAGATACAACAAAGCACAAATTTCATATATAAAAGAAAGTTCATACAACACTAATAAACAAATAAAACTTATCTGAAACTCTTTCTCAAAGCAAATCCCTAAAAGAAAGTTCATACAACACTAATAAACAAACAAAACTTATATGAAACTCTTTCTCAAAGCAAATCCCTTGTAGCCTTTCCTTAAAAATGCAGGAAGAAGATATCTCACTTTTCTTCTTCTCCAACACTCTTACAGAAAGTTTCACACTAGATCTCACCACACAAACTCTAAACTATAAAAGAAAAATCACTAATGGACTCCAATATGGTGGTTGAATGAAATTATGAAGAATGGCGAAAATGGAGCGTAGAGGAATGTTTTGGAGCAAAAAGGAGTCACTTTCCTGATGAATTTCGGCCCCATATAAAGTCCAAGGTCGGTTCTCCAAGAGGTGCCTACAAAAGCTCTTAAAAAGTCATCCAAATACATCGAATCTTCTAGAAACGAGGGCTGAACTGCCTTTTGCGTCGTCGGTGCTAGTTTTGGGGTCGTCGGTGCTGAGTAAAAATTTCAGTTGTTCTGTTGTTATGTGTCGTCGGCGCTGCCCTTGGCGCGGTCGGCGTTGAGTACTTCTTCAAAAACGTCATTTTGACTCCAATTCTATCTTTTTTGCTTCATTTTTATTTTAAGTCCTAAAAATCAACAACCTGCAAAAAAATATCATCCATTAAGGTGCAATATCACCAAAACTAAGTATAAAATATGGGTCTAAAAATGCATATATTTTTTGTGTATCACCAGTCTTTAGCCTAAGTTTAACCTGGGTAACTTAAACTTTAGCTGAGTTTAACTTGAATAGTTGGACCATTTTAAACTTGAGATTTAAGTCATCCTATCATTTAATTTAGACTGAACTTCTTGGAGTTTAGGGTTAATCAACATGAACTTTAGTTTAGTTTAACATACACATTAGGTTCATCATAAACTAAACCTTAATCTTAGGTTAGCCTTAACTTAGACCATTAGGATTAGTGATCATAACCACTAAGATTAGTCAGTCTAAACACTAGGATTAGTTAACCTAAACCTTAGGTTAGTTAACCCTAAACTAATAGGATTAGTTAATTTAAAACTTAGGTCTGTTAAGGTTAGTTAACCTTAAACCAATATGATTAGTTAACCTAAACCTTAGGTTAGTTAACCATAAATGAATATGATTAATCAACCAAAGCATTAGGTTAGTTAACCCTAAACCAATATGATTAGTCAACCTAAACCTTAGGTTAGTAAACCCTATACCAATAAGATTAGTTAACATAAATCCTAGGCTAGTTAACCCTAAACCAATATGCTTAGTTAACCTAAATCTTAGTTTAATTAACTATAAACTAATATGATCAGTTAACTTAAATCTTAGGCTAATTAACCATAAACCAATATGAGTAGTTAACCTAAACCTTAGGTTAGTTAACCCTAAACCAATATGATTAGATAACCTAAACCTTAGGTTAGTTAACTCTAAACCAATAAGATTAGTCAACCTAAACCTTAGGTTAGTTAACTCTAAACCAACAAGATTAATTAACTTAAACCAATAAGATTAGTTAATCTAAACTTTAGGTTAGTTAACCCCAAACCAATATGATTAATTAATCTAAACCTTAGGTTAGTTAACTTAAACCTTATGCTAGCTAACCCTAATCCAATCCCATTCTTTAGGTAAAATAAACCTAATTCATAACTTAGCCTAACGCTAAACTTACCATAAGCCTTAAGTCAAAACCTAACCCATAGGTTGAACATAAGAAACCTTTTTTTAGGTGTAATCTTGAACCTAAGTTAAACATAAACTCCTCGGCTTGAACATCAATTAAGAAATAAAATAGAAGACATTGAGATGGGTAAAATTTACATAAAACATATTAAAACTTAAACTTAAACTAAACCAAACATAACAAGGCTTTAAAGCATGGCTTTGAGGTTAAGTCAGCTTCAAAGTCATCAACTTCACATAAATAATAACAAGTGAACAAAAATAACTAAAATAATACACTTAAAATCCGACAACAAGATGTAAACAACCTAAAACATTTCAACCCAAAAATTGATAAAGTAATTCAAGCATTAATCAAATCTTAATCACAAAAATCACATAACACAACTTATACCCATTTTTGTTCTAGTTTACGAAGATTCATTGGACGATGCATTCTGTGGATTTTGACAAGAATCTTCTGGTCCTGGTGGGCAAACACCTTCTGGACTAAGTAAAATAGGGCATATGGCGACCCAAGATGACAGGGCCATAACATCTTGACTGGGTTACCACTAATTAATTCATTAAATTTAATAATTAATCTAATATTGTTTGTTTTATTTATTTGCAGCCTTAAATTATAATGTAGGTTCTTTTACTACTTTTATCAAAAATAGAATGCATGTGTTAAGGACAAATAATGAAGGAATAAAAGTTGCTTAGATCAGGGAGAACTTAGAAATCATAAGGCCATGAAATTTCTTAACTTAAGTGAACTTAGCCTTGGCTTAGGCTTGAACTATACCTCCACTACCCTTTAATTAATTCACTCTAAAATTATCAAAATAAATAAAAATTTTAATAATAAGATTGGAGGACCCAAAGACTTGAAGAAACAACAATAAGGAACTTGGGGTAGACTGATCCCAAAATGAAAATATAGTTGTGTAAAATTTATAAAGTTGACTCTGCTTTGCAACATCGTCAATAACTTGATGTGGTATTTTACAAATAATAATGTTAAGCTCTTAAAGTTGGGATTCTAAGCAAGTATACGTATCCTTATCAAGTAATATAAGACTTTCTTTTTAAGTCCCAAATATCGATTCCACGGGGAAGGTTTAAATTTGAAATGATAAATTAACTAGGAAATTCACATAAATCAATCAAAATTACTGTCACTAATTTTAAATGTTTAAGATACTATCAAAGTTAAATTATTTACTACTGACAGAATTTAAAAGCAAGGTTCAAAATTAATAACTATTAAACAATTAAACTAGGTTTATGTGATGAAGTTTTCTAATGTGAAAAACATCTTTCCCACTACAATGAGTTTTTGGTGAAATGAGATGAAATAAATGGTTTAAATATGTATTGTACCAAATAGAAAAATTTTAATTCTTTACCCTGATTCAGTGTTATAGAAAATCATTGGCTAATCTTAGGTTTAGACCCTAAATATGTGGCTATGCTAGGAGGATATTGGCTCCCACTCCAAAGCTCCCACTTCCCTTCCCTTGAAGGCTAACTCTCACTTTAATTTCTAAACACTAAGATTGAATTGAGGATTTTTTGTCTGTCACCCTAGAAATCTCCAATCCTACACCTAACAAAGTATATTTTTCTATTTATTTGCACTTAATCCCATGAACAAAATACTCTTTCATGGACTTAAATGTGATTCTCACTCTGTTATAAAACTCATACTCCATTTCCTAGATCATATGTTTCACAACATATTTTAACAATTCAATTGGCCTGATCAAAAACTAAATTAAGAGCGGAGTTGAAAAGCCATCACAATTTATTTTAAAATTTGACATTGGCACATCCAAATTATCTCTTCATTTCACCATATCTCAGAGTAGGGAGAAAGATAAAGGAATATATTGGCACATCCATATTATCTCTTCATTTCACCATATCTCAGAGTAGAAAGAAAGATAAAGAAAACTGCAAACTTCATGAGAAAGATACAACAAAACACAAATTTCATATATAAAAGAAAGTTCATACAATGACTTCATGAGAAAGATACAATAAAACACAAATTTCATATATAAAAGAAAGTTCATACAACAATAATAAACAAAGAACACTTATCTGAAATTCTTTCTCAAAGCAAATCTTTTGTGGCCTCTCTTAGAAAATGTAGGAAGAAGAACTCTCTCACTTCTCTTCCCCTCCAACACTTCTTAGAGAAGATTTCACACTTAAATTCACCACAAAAACTTAAATCTATAAAAAAAAACTAACTAATGGTGTGGAATGTAGTGTGTTGAAATGAGTGGAAAAAGTTGAAATGGTACGAGGGGGGTCGGTTCTCCAACAGATGCATCCAAAAGCTCTTCAAAAAGCATCCAAATTTGTCAAATCATCTAGAAATAGGGCTTCCATTGACACTGGCACTGTTGGCGCCCATCTTAGCATCATCGACACTAGAGGCCCATAATTAAATCTAAAGTTTCTATCAAACAACACAATCGGCGCCCAGTCTAAAACTTCTCCATTTTTTCTCCAAATTTCATCATTTTTGCTCTAAGTATTTAAAATAACAACCTGCAATAAAGTATAGAAAATACCTTCCATTAAAGTGCAATATCACCAAAAATGGGTCTAAAATATGGGTCTAAAAATTCATATATTTTTTGTGTATCAAAATCCCTCAAACTTAAATGTTACTTGTCCTCGATTAACTCTTTTATTATATAAAAATATAACTTATAGTAAATATTGTAACTTATAGATTTTCATATCTTAGTTCACTAGATAAAATAACATCACTTAAGAAAAATTCAAACCAACTCCAGTTAATACTAAAGGTATAAGAATATTTAGTAGTCAAGTCTAAAATTTTTTATTCTCTATTCTTTTCAAGAAAAATGCAAATTATTCATATTAAATCCACTTAGAATATCCATATAAAAAAGAACTTCATGAAACTTTACTAGGCTAATACTGAAATATATGTTTAGAAAATGTAGTCAGGTCTTTTTCTTTACGTTGATTCAAGTGAAGCCAATTTTTAATTAGGCATCTCTTCAAGCTTCTCCTCACATCTTTTTTTTCTTTTCTTTTCTTTTCTTTTCTTTTCATTTTTCTCTTTTCTTTTCAGTATCATTTTCAATCCTTTTTTTTTATTTTATTTTCTTTTTCTTTTTCTTTTCATGTGAGGATTAGTATATCTGGATAGCATTTAATGATTTTAAACTTCATTATGCCCTTCTTAAAGTTAAAAAATTTTCACATTTCTTCACTTTATAAATCTATATTAGCTTTTGAGATTTTTCATAAAGTTTTAATCTTTTCTTCTTACATGAATCTCTAAGATTTTTAATACCTCAAAAATACAAATTCCTTTACTAAAAATAGGAAAACATAGTCTTATTATATCATAACAAATAATCTTAATCTCTAAAATTAACCTTTATTATTTAAAATTTTACTTAAGTTTACTTTTTATTTAGAAACATAGATATAGTATCTAAAGTTACCCTCTAATGTCAAAGGTCATGTTAAATTTTTAAAATATTTTGAAAAATATAACTAATTGAGGACAAATAAAATTAAGTTTCTTTTCTTTAAAAGGAATTTCTCTTCCCTCCAAACTTAAATTTTTAAAAAATTTTAAATGAAGAACGATACACCAAAAATATATGCATTTTTAGACCCATATTTTATACTTATTTTTGGTGATATTGCATAAAATATATGCATTTTTAGACCCATATTTTATACTTATTTTTTGTGATATTGCACTTTAATGGATATATGCATTTTTAGACCCATATTTTATACTTATTTTTGGTGATATTGCACTTTAATGGAAGATATTTTGATGTTTTGTTACAGGTTGTTGATTTTTAGGGTTTAAAGCAAAAATGAGGCAAAAAGGATGAAATTTGGAGTCAAAATAAAATTTTTGAGGAAATATTCAAAGCCAGCAGAGCGAAGGTCAATGCCTACGACACAGAACAATCAAAAGCAGGAAGATTTTACTCAGCACCGACGGCGTCAGACTAGCGCCAAAGGTGCCAAAGGCGGTTCAGACCACATATCTAGAAGGTTCGATGTATTTGGACACTTTTTGAAGAGTTTTTGGAGGCAGCACTTGGAGAACCGACCTTAGGCTTTATTTGGGGCCTAATTTCATCAGAAAATGGGCTCCTCTACGTTCATTTTTTTGCTCCACAATGTTCCACCACACCACATTTTCTTAATCCATCTTCATTCCTCCACCATATTGGAGTCAATTAGTAATTTTGCTTTCATAGTTTAGAGTTTTGGTGGTGAGATTTAGTGTGAAACTTTCTGTAAGAGGTTGGAGAAGGAGAAAAGTGAGAGAGTTCTTCTTCCTGCATTTCTATGAAAAGTGAACTTAATTTACTTTTCAATCTAGCCAATTGATTTATTAAAATATGTTGTGAAACATATGAACAGGGAAATAGAGTATGAGTTCTACAATAGAGTGAGGGTCACATTTTATTTCATGAAGGATAAATTCGTTCAAGAAATTAAGTGCAAATAAATAGGGAAATATTCTTTGATGGGTGTAGAATTGGAGAATCTTTAAGGTGACAAACTAAAATCCACAATTTGGTCTTAGTGTTTAAAAACTAAAGCGAGAGTTAGCCTTCAGTGAAGGGAAGTGGGAACTCTGGAGTGGGATTTGGTATCCTCCTAGCCTAGCCACGGATTTATGGACTAAACCTATGATTAACCAATGATTTTCTATGCACTGTATCAGGGTAGAAAATTAAAATTGCTCCTATTTAACACAATATATATTATAAACATTTATCTCATCTCATTTCACGAAAATTCATTGTAGTGGGAAGGATGCTTTTTCACATAAGAAATCTTCATTATATAAACATAGTTAGTAGATTAGTAAATATTATTCAAAATTTGCATTTCCGTTTTGCTAATAGTTAAGTAATTTAGTTTAGTTAATATCTCAACATTCAAAATTAGTGACAGTGATTTTGTTTAATTTTCTATAAATTTCCTGTTTAAATTTTATCATTGCTAACTTGCACCTTCCCCGTGGGATTGATATTTGGGGCTTAAATAGAAAGTCTATTATTACTTGATAACGATACGTATACTTGCATAGAATCTCATTATTAATTGCCTATAATTATATATATTACACAACTTACTTTTCATATATGGATCAAGTTTTTGGCGCTGTAGTAGTATCAACTTCATAAATCCTTACATATCAAAATTGGGATTAAGAACTTGAAAAATTAAGAGTTAAGGAAAACATTTAATACATAAAGAAAAGACAAATCTGTTAAAGGTTCTGACTAGAAACTTAAATTTGAAATATTGCAGGTGATAATATGAAAAATTACAAAACTTAAAACATTAAATAACACATAATACATATAAAAATTTGTTGAGAAAAAATTAATTACAAATACGTCCAACAAAGTACTCAACTAATAACAGTATTAAAATAGTCTCACAACACGACATACAATAAAATAAAGTACTACAGTCCACAAACAAACAGTCTCAACAATAAAGTACAATTAAACAAAAACTAAACAAAAATCTAACTAAAGCATCACCAATCATTGTTTTCTTTTTCTTCATCATCCACATTCAAATTTTGTTCTTGATATGGAGTAAAAAGAGGGTGAGTAGGAAATTGAACTGAGTAATCACCCTTCATGAATTTAACCATTGCATCATCATAAGCTGCATTGTATTTAAACTTCTGTCTTAACAAATCATCAAAATGAGCATTTTTGCCCTCCATATTTTCCATTCTATGATCCATTCTCAAAATATCTCCGTGTTGGATCATCATTTGTTCCATATGTTCTTAGATAGTAGGGGCACTAGAAGTACCTGAAGTAGAAGGAATATCTCTGGTCCTACTTCCAGATCTCCATCCAACATGAGATTCGTAAGTCTTAATATTAGCAGGCCCAATAGGTCTTAGAGGTTCAATCCTCTCCTCCTATTGTCTATAATTAATTCATGTATGTTCACATAGCGTGAAGATCAGGGCAGGGTGTGCTAAACCTCCAGTACTCTCTCCAAAAGCAATAGATCTAGTGTTCCTATAAATAATAGAGACTACATCTATTATTTTCATCTGCAGGATACAGAAGCTTAAGATGGTTGAACCCCTTGTAACCTCACTATAATTATTTGTTGTATCATTCTTCTAGAAATAAAATAGTGTCAGGCCTTAGATAGTACATTTAATATTGAACAAGGAAAGTTTACCTTAACTCCATTATTCGCCTTCCAAGTTCCTCTTCCATCAATAAGAAAAGAAATAACATCATTCAAGGCCTTATTTGTAGTAGAAAATGATTTGTAATGGAAGTTATACACATCTTCTAACTGATAAAATTCATTAATTTTACTCGGAGTAAACTCCACCATTTTTCCACAAACAAATACAAAGTCTTCAGAAGTCTCTTGAAATTGGCATAGAACTCCATCACTACACCAATATTCGCCTCAGCAGTAAAGTAATAGAAAATCTCCCACTATCGATCATTGATTATTCTCTCAACTTCTCCTCCCGAATTTTTAAATCCTCAATCTAGAATCACTTTTTTAGTGTTACATAGACTATTGAATCAAATGTTCGCTTTGTAATTGAAAAATTTTTTATCATCAAACTCAACCTTTCTTTTTCCTTTGCTCATTCTAGGTGCCATGGTAAATCTACAAAAGTTTGATAAAATCAAAATAAAATCCTAAAAAATTCTGAAAATCACAATGTGGAACATTTTAAACTTAAATCTATTAAGTAAAAGTTCTTCACCAAAGGATTTTCTCAAAATTTTCCAAGAAAATCTCAAAATTTCTGATCTCGGTAATGTGAGATAAATCCTTGGTGAAAATCAAAAAATTTTGAGTTCAGAGTGTAGCTCTTACATAGAGAAGATGAAATCCAAGCTTTGTTTGCCTTAGAATCACCTCAAATCCAAGCAATAGCAAGCTCTAGGTGCAAAAACCGGAGGTTGAAGGTCAAGGGGTAAAAATGACATTTCACTGTGTAAATCGTGAATTTTAAAGGTATTACGGTCAGTTTGGGTTGAGGGCTCTGTCGGCGCCAGAGGCCAAAAAATTCACTATTTTGATTTTTTCAATTTTCAATTTTCTTTCAATTTACTCCAAAGTTTATTTAGTCTTTTTGAACATTAATTTTCATCAAAAAATAATTCACAAAAAATATTTTCACAAACAACACCAAACTAATTTTTATATATGAAAATACAATTTTTACAAATGCATTTTTCTAATCACATTTTCACATCTTCAAATAAAACTAACTTATAATTCTGCATCGAAATCAAGTCACAACACTAGAACGCTGATACAAAACTATACAAATAATCAAAGTTCTAAAGCAAAGTAAAGTAAATCAAATCCACACAATTACATTAAAGCATAAGTATTTTAAAATAGTAGGGAGTCAAACTTCTTCAATGAATTTGCCACTTATTCAGTACTTTCTCCTCCTCTAACATCTCTCATAGACCGTTAATTGACATAAATTCTAGAAGGGTCGGTATGGGAATTCATTAATTGAACTTTCATCAATCCATCCATTTTCTTCTCCAATCGTTCCTGTATGATCAAAGTTCTCCTTCATTCTCCAATCTAGGTGTTAAAAAGGTAGTTAAGATTTCCTATTGCATTCGTAGTACTCCGTAGTTCTCTTTCTATTTTCTTCATTCTCTTCTCCAAAGATATTGAACTTCCAGCTGTTGGTGACATCAATGGTGTTGAAGCATGTGATGAATGATTCAAAATACAATCTAATGCTTCATTTCCATTTTCTATGTAATTTCCATCAATAGAAATCATGGGCTCTCAAGGTAGTAAAACTTTTTCCCAACTTTCATATGGAACTTGAGATTGACTGCAAAGTAGAAAAATTGTAGAAGGATGCCCAAGTCCATATATTGTCCCATTCATGATAATACCCATAACAGATTTGAAAATAATTGACCCCACATCAATGGGTTTTTCCATTTGAATGCAATAGTTTAGAGTGGCACTTTCTTTTGTAACTCTATTAATCTTCATGATATGTAGTAGTTTTGCATATATAAAGAAATGCAATTGTTTTAAAATTGGTTTAAGCAGCGACGCAGAGAAACTAACGTATCATTCATCTCTGATTTCCCAATTATCATGTTCATCCGTCAGAAAATTATATACTTCTTGCATCATATCTTTCGTCAGGATAAAATTTGTATAATGACAGATTGTGACATTTTTAATCATATACAAATCATTAATCTGAGCCGGAGTAAATGGTACAACATTATTTTGAACAAAGACAACTCATTGGGTAATTTTATGTAGGTTGGCACCCTTTTACTATGGGTACTACAACTGCAGTGGTAGTGTAGCACAGAACTTCCCAACGTCTATGTACAATGATTTTCTCGATCTGTTAACTTGGATTATTAACTCCGTGATTGACAATGCCTCGCTCTCCTTGACAAGTCTCTTCTTCGTGATGACTTCGTTGTATAATCTCTGCGTGTCAAAACCGATAAACTTTTTTCTATTAAAAACTCCATAACTTGAAGAATTTTTGGAATTTGAAGCCATGAAATTTGAAATTTGGAAGTTTCTGGACGTCCAAGTTTGTTTTTAATACTTTAAAAACACCTCTCGGGGGTTATTATGGAGCGACATCCCACCAAAGTCCGCCATAATTGTTTAGCAAGTGAAAAATTCCTGGGACGCCATCGACGGTCCTGATGGCGTTGTCAACGCCATGGTCCTTTAGTCGGGCGCCGTTGGCGCCAAAGGCCAAATCTGCGTTTGAAATTTTTTTTGTTCAATGTGATTCCAAAATTCTCTCCAATATCAATATTTGTCTTAATTTATGATATATAAAATTTTTTAGGACTTAAAAATACTATTATTTCCTAATATATAAACACATTTATTAACAAAATAGTAATATATAGATATATAGGTTTGAATATGGGTTGCCTCCCATAAAGCGTTTGGTTTAACATCATCAGCCCGACATACCATTGGTTTAGTTGGGTTGACTTAACATTAAAATTTCCTTAAATTGGGGTATGTGTCATTCATAATAATGTTTCAATCGATTCCCATTAACTTTAAATATCTTTCCATTTTTAAGATCCTTAATAACAATAGTTCCATAACGATAGACTTTAATCACTTTGAATGGTTCTAACCATATGGATTTTAGTTTTCCTGGAAATAATCTCAATCTTATATTATATAATAGAACTTCTTGTCCAGGTTCAAACTTCTTATTAATAATCTTTCGATCATGTCATATTTTCATTTTCTCCTTATAGATTATTGTATTATTATATGCTTCATTTCTAATCTCCTTAAGTTCATTAAGTTGTAGTAATATTTTCTCACCAGCATCTTTTAGATTAAAATTAAATTCCTTAATAGCCCAAAATGCTTTATGCTCCAATTCTTCTGGTAAGTGACATGTTTTTTCAAAAATAAATCAGTATGGGGACATTCCTATAGGAGTCTTATAAGCAGATATGTATGTCCATAATGCAGTATCTAATCTATCAAACCAATCCAATTTATAGAGATTTATAGCTTTTTCTAAAATTTATTTTATTTCACGATTCGATATTTCTGCTAGATCACTAGCCTGAGGATGATAAGCAGTAAAGAATCTATGCATAATATCATATTTTCTTTTCAATTTCTCGATTCTCTTATTTCTAAAATGGGATCTTCCATCAGTAATAATTACTCTGGGTATTTCATATCTTGTAAAATTGTTTTTATTTAAAAATTTAGAAACACTCAGAGCATCACATTTAGGTACAACAATAGCTTCATTTTATTTGGACATGTAATCAACAGCAAATAATATATATAAGTTTCCAAATGAAGGCATAAATGGTCAAATAAAATCTAATCCCCACACATCAAAAATTTCAACTTCCAATGTGTAATTTAGAGGCATTTCATTTCTTCTAGAAATATTTCCTACTAGCTGACATCGATCGCATGTTTTAATATATTCATTAACAACTCTAAAAAGAGTAAGCCAATAAAATTCAGCTTGTAAAATTTTATAAGTAGTTCTATTTGTTCCAAAATGTCCTTCAAATTCAGAATCATGACATCTTTCAATTATTTGTTGAGTTTCTTCATAAGACACACACATTTTAATAATTAGATCTTTACATTGTTTATAAAAATATGGGTCATCTCATAAATATAATTTTGAATCATATAAAAATTTCTTTAATTGTTGATTCTTAATATCTGGTGGTAGAATATCACTTACAATATAATTTACTATAACAACATACCACGGTGTATCTATTTCATCAATACTATATAATTGTTCATCAGAGAAATTTTCTAAAATCTCATTTGCAAAATTAGTTAATATTTTTTTCTAGTCTAGACAAATGATCAGTTATTTGATTGTCATTTCCCTTTCCATCAACTATAAAAAAATTGATCTCTTGCAATAGAAGTATCCATGTAATTAACATTGGTTTAACATCATTATTTTGCATTAAATATTTAAAAGCAGAATTATCTGTATGCACTGCACATTTAGTTCCAATTAAGTTAGGTCTAGATTTATCAAAGGCATAGACAATAACTAATAACTCTCTTTCAGTAGTAATGTAGTTAATTTGAGCATCATTCAGAGTTTTACTAGCAAAATATATTACTTTAAAAATTTTGTTGTATCTTTGTCCTAAAACAGCTCCAGTAGCATAATCACTAGCATCACACATTATTTCAAAGGGTTTTTCTCAATCAGTTGGTACTATTATAGGTGCAGTGATTAATTTTTTTGTCAATAATCTAAATTCTTTTATGCATTCCTCATTAAAATCAAATTTCATATCTTTTCTAAAAGTTGGCATAATGGCTTAGTTATTTTTTAAAAATTCTTTATATAACGTCTGTAGAAACCAACATATCTTAGAAAACTTCTTACCCCTTTGACCGTAGTCGGTGGTGGTAAATTTTCAATAACTTGAATTTTTGCATGATCTACTTGCCATTTTCAGAAATTTTATGCCCAAGTATAATTCATCCTGCAATCATAAATTGATATTTTTCCCAATTCAGTACTAGGTTGATTTTTTCACATAATTCTAGAACTTTTTTCTAAATTATTTAGGCATAATTCAAATGAAGTCCCAAACACAGAGAAATCATCCATAAATTCTTACATTCCATGCTCAATTAAATTACAAAATATTTACATCATACATCTTTGAAATATTGCAGGTGCATTGCATAGTTCAAAAGACATTCTACGAAAAGCAAATGTTGCATAAGGGCTTGTAAATGTTGTTTTGTCTTGATCCTCAGGAGCAATTGAAATTTGATGATTATAGGTATATCCATCTAAGAAACATTAATATTTATTTCCAGCCAATCTATCCAACATTTGATCTAGAAAGGATAAAGGAAAGTGATCTTTCCTGGTGGCCAAGTTTAATTTTATCTAATCTATACAAATTCGCTAACCATTAACTTATCTTGTTGGATTTAATTCATTTTTCTCATTTACTTCAATGGTCACTCCTCCTATCTTTGGAACACAGTGAACTGGGCTTACCCAAGCGCTGTCTGAAATGAGGTATATAATTCTAGCTTCTAACCATTTTAAAATTTTTTTAACAACTTATTTCATTATAGGGTTTAATCTCCTATGAGGTTCAACTTTAGGTTCGTATTATTCATCTAATAAAATTATGTGCATACAAATTGAAGGTGTAATTCCTTTAATATCTGCTAAAGTCCATCCAAATGCCTTTTATGTCTTTTTAACATCTCTATTAATTTTTGTTCTTGAATTTCAGTTAACTCAAAAGATACAATAACAGGAAGTATAGACGATTCTCCTAAAAATACATATTTTAAATGAGCAGGTAATACTTTCAGTTCATTTTCAGATGGTTTAATACTTGAAGGAGTAAGATTTTTATTATCATTTTCCAACAAATCTAAGGTTTCAAATTTGTCAGAATATAATTCTAAATTTTCTTCTTTTATTTCATCCTCATTTTCACTAAATTCTTCTTGCTTTAATTTTTCTTTACTCTTTCTTAAATTGCTCATTACTTAGATAATCAGTAACTTCCATCCTAAAACATTCACCATCTTTTTCTATTGCAGGATATTTCATAGCTTTTGTAATATTAAATTTTGCTTCTTGATCATTAACTCTCATTATTAATTTTCTTTTTTGCACATCTATCACAGCTCTCCCTGTTGCAAGAAATGGTCTCCCTAAAATAATCGAATCTCTTTATCTTCCTCCATATCTAATATTATAAAGTCTACAGGGAAAATTAATTTATCAACTTTTACTAATACATCTTCTATAACTCCTTTAGGATAAGTGATTGATCAATCATCTAACTGAAGAGTTATAGTAGTAGAGGAAATCTCTCCTAAATCTAAACGGTTAAAAATTGATAGAGGCATACGATTGATACTCGCTACTAAATCACATAAGGTTTTTCCATAAAACTTTTCACCAATTGCTCAAGGTACAGTAAAACTACCAGGATCTTTTAACTTTTCAGGAAGCTTTTTCTGAATAATAGTGCTACACCATTCACTAAGTGCAACAGTTTCATGATCTGCAAACTTCATTTTCTTATTTAGTATATCTTCCATAAATTTTACATAACTTGACATTTGTTCCAAAGCCTCAATGAAAGGAATGTTTATCATTAACTATTTGAGAATTTCCAAAAATTTTGTCAATTTTTTGTCTTTATTCATCTGTTTTAGTCGTTGAGGAAACATAGGTGATGATTTTTCTAAAAGAACTTGCATTTGTTCATTTTCATTATGGTCACTTTCCATTTCTTCCTTCTCAACTTTTGTTTCTCTTTGGATTCTTGTTTCAACTTCTTTTCCACTTCATAATTGAAATACTTAAATTTTTTCTTTATTTTGATCTTTGGGATTAACTTCTACCATACTCGGAAGATTTCATGAAGGTCTGTTACTAAGTGCATAACAAAGATTTCATGAAGGTCTGTTACTAAGTGCATAACAATATGTCCTAATTAATTTTCAATATTTCTAATAGTAGCCCCTTGATTTTGTATTTGATTTCTCAATATTCAACATTACCTCTTCCATCGTTAACTTCTTTTCCTTAACTTGTGGGTTAGGGTTAGAGAAATCCAGGAGGATAATAAGGTCAATAATTAGGATTTCCTTGGTTATTTAAATTTCATGAGGGGTTCATTAAATTGTTATAATTATTCTAACTAAAATTAGGGTGATTTTTTCATTCAGGGTTGTAATAGTTAGAATAAGGATTGTTATTTCAATTATCATTAGAATTCAAAGATTCATAAGATGATTGAGTATCAGTTATCTACCATAGTGAATTTTCCTCAAATACTGGTGGAATTTGAGAATAGTTCACTCCAATTTGATCAATCTTTTTTGATATAGCAGTAATTAGATATGCTAAAATAAACATTGCATCAGATTCATGAATATTAGCTACTCTCTTAGGATTTATCCACTCAGAAGGCCATTGAAAATTATTAGTAGTCATTTCTTCTATTAAAGAGTATGCTTCATCAAAAGGTTTTGACATTAAAGATCCGCCAATAGCAGCACCTATAATAGATCTAAGTGATCCTACTAATCCATTATAAAAATTTTGAATTATTAATTAATCTGGTAAAGCATGGTGTGGACATTTTCTAAGGAGATCCTTAAATCTTTCCCAGGTTTCATATATTGATTCCCCTTCAAATTGAAAAAAGATGTAATATTATTTCTAAGCTTAGCGGTTTTCGAGGGTGTAAAATATTTAGCCAAGAATTTTTGTGATAGTTCTCCCAAAGTTTTGATAGATCCAAGTGCTAATGAGTTTAACCAAGCTTTGAATGAAAAAGGAAAAATTCTAAGCCTAACAACATCATTAGACACTCTGTCATATTTAAATGTAGCACAATTTTATCCCTTAATGAAAAAGGAAAAATTCTAAGCCTAACAACATCATTAGACACTCCATCATGTTAAATGTAGCACAAATTTAAAGAAAACTAGCAAGATGTAAGTTAGGATCTTCAATAGGTGTTCCTCCAAACTGATTATTTTATACCATTTGAATAATAACTGATTTAAACTCTAAAGAATTAGCAACAATATCAAGATTTTGAATAATTAAGTGAAGTTCATTTGCTGTTGGATTAGCATAATCTTTTAAAGGTCTTTGCAAATTTTCATTTATTTGATTATCTAAGTTATTCACCATTTTGTTCAAAATTTTAATTTCTTTTTGTTGTTTTTGAATTTTTTTAATAATATATTCTAATTCTGAATCGTAAGTTACTAAACCTCCAGATCCAATATTTTGCATAAACAAATATAATAAGCAAAGAAAAATTTCTTAAAAATTCTATTAAATATATGGTTATAAATTTTTGGAATTTTTTTTCTTTTGATTTTATAATTTTTTTTTATATTTTGTATTTTGTATATTTTTATCTCTAAATTTTCTAATTTATCCAATCTATTTAATTCACCATTACCTTCTCCGACAACGACGCCAAAAACTTGATACCGAAATGAAAATATAGTTGTGTAAAATTTATAAAGTTGATTCTTATTTGCAACGACGTCAATAACTTGATGTGGTATTTTATGAATAATAATGTTAAGCTCTTGAAGTTGGGATTCTACGCAAGTATACGTATCGTTATCAAGTAATATAAGACTTTCTTTTTAAGCCTCAAATATCGATCCCACGCAGAATGTTTAAATTTGAAATGATAAATTAATTAGAAAATTCACAGAAATCAATCAAAATTACTGTTACTAATTTCAAATCTTTAGGATACTATCAAAGCTAAATTATTTACTACTAGCAGAATTTAAAAGTAGGGTTCAAAATTAATAACTATTAAGCTATTAAACTATGTTTATGTGATGAAGTTTTTTGGTATGAAACAAAGTTTAAAACGGTAACTACTAAACTATGTTTATGTGATACAGTTTTCTAATATGACAAGCATCTTTCCCATACAATGAGTTTTTGGTGAAATGAGATGAGATAAATGGTTTAAATATGTATTGTGTCAAATATGAGCAATTTTAATTCTTAACCCTGATTTGGTGTTATAGAAAATTATTGGCTAATCTTAGGTTTAGTCCCTAAATCTGTGGCTAGGTTAGGAGGATACTAGCTCCTACTCTAGAGCTACCACTTCCCTTCCTCTGAAGGCTAACTCTTGCTTTAGTCTTTAAACACTAAGATCAAATTAGAGATTTTTAGTCTGTCACCCGATAAATCTCCAATTTTACACCCAACAAAGTATATTTCCCTATTTATTTGCACTTAATCCCATGAACTAAATACTCCTTCATAGACTTAAATGTGATTCTCACTTTGTTGTAGAACTCATACTCCATTTCCCCGATCATATGTTTCATAACATATTTTAATAATTTAATTGGCCAGATCGAAAAGTAAATTAAGAGCGGAGTTGAAAAACCATCACAATTTATTTTAAATTTTAACATTGACACATCCACATTATCTCTTCATTGCACCATATCTCAGAGTAGAAAGAAAGATATAGGAATTATTGGCACATCCATATTATCTCTTCATTTCACCATATCTCAGAGTAGAAAGAAAGATAAAGAAAACTGCAAACTTCATGAGAAAGATACAACAAAACACAAATTTCATATATAAAAGAAAGTTCATACAATGACTTCATGAGAAAGAAACAACAAAACACAAATTTCATATATAAAAGAAAGTTCAAACAACAATAATAAACAAACAACACTTATCTGAAACTATTTCTCAAAGCAAATCATTTGAAGCCTCTCTTAGAAAATGTAGGAAGAAAAAATCCCTTACTTCTCTTCCTCTCCAACACTTCTTAGAGAAGAATTCACACTTAAACTCACTGCAAAAACTCAAATATATAAAAATAATAACTGACTAATGGTGTGAAATGTTGTAGAATGTAGTTGTGTTGAAATGAGTGGAAGAAGTTGAAATGGTGAGAGGGGGGGGTTATGATCAAATTTAGGCCTTTAATAGAGCCTAGGTCGGTTCTCCAATAGTTGCATCCAAAAACTCTTCAAAAAATGCCCAAATTTGTCAAATCTTCTAAAAATAGGGCTTCCACCGACACTAGCGCGGTCAGCGCCATAGATGCATAATTAAATCCAAAGTTTCTGTTAACGGTGCCATTGTCGCTAAAAAATTTTGAACTTCTCTATTTTTGCTCCAAATATATGTATGTATGTATATGTATGTATGTATATGTATGTATGTATATATATATGTATATATATGTATATGTATATATATGTATATATATGTATGTATGTATATATATGTATGTATGTATATATATGTATGTATGTATATGTATGTATGTATAGATATGTAAGTATGTATATATATGTATGTATGTATATATGTATGTATGTATATATATGTATGTATGTATATGTATGTATGTATG
>JXCR01145301.1:220014-234107 GCA_002079205.1 Phalaenopsis hybrid cultivar | reverse complement strand
GAAAGCGTAAAGTCCGAGGCATTGGAAATGGAGCAGCTCAGCGTCTGATCAGAAAGTGCTCTCGGATACCACAACGCAGCTTTCTCAGATTTCCCCTTCCATTCACATAATCACATCCCTTGATGTGATGAGGGAATCAATGCTTACGTCCTAATTTATTTTAATTAAAACTTTTATTAATTATTACTAAATTAAATTTCCTACATTTAATTTGTGCTTCAAATTTTAAATTTTTTTTAAAATTATTTCTTAATAGAAAGGAAAAAATATATATATAATTTAAATATTAGCTTAAAAAAAATCAGCTGACAAATCTAATGTTTTTCATGGTGATGTCCACTACAGATTGAATATTTTTTATATTTTTCACTTTTTTGTTGGGAGAATTTAATTTTTATCATCGTAATTCATAAATTTATCATGTCTTAGTATAATAAAGATAAAATATTTGGATAAGTGATATATATATCAGAATAAAAAGATTTTTAATTTCTTTTTTAAAAAGTCAACGATGCTATTCATGCCCATGGAAGTGATCAATGACAGAAAATCTTTTGTATGTTAAGGGATTCATTCGCTACATGATGAAGAAATGCAAACTATTTTCAGCAGAAAAATCTGCAGCGAAAAACTAAATTTATAATCATTAAGTAACATATCACTAATCCACTAAAAATTAAGCTGCATTTATCTCAAAATGTGTGTAATAATTATAGAATCGTCATAATAAATTAATATGGATAATCTGTACTGAAGAGTAAAGAGGCGCAGTGGTGGCAGGGAGCAATTCTCTGCGCAGCAGAAGTCTCAGAAATGGAGAAGTAGGCTTCACCCATCCTTTCTGCCTACAAATATTTCATACCAAGTCTTCCCCCTTATAGATTCAGTACTCATAAATGAAGCAATATACGGAGCCAGAACAGCTCTGCTCAGCATGCAGCGATCAAACAGTATTTGAGCTCTCATAGGATTAGAAAAAAATGATTAAAATAAAACAAATTTAAATATTTTAATAGATTTTTTTTTTTGACATGCTTAAACATATNGGCTGGGAATTTTAGCATGGTGGGAACATAGCCGGACCGCCGGAAAAATGCTGTCACCTGATAGGAAAAAGATTTGCTTACATAAACAGGACTCAGGGCTGTGTGCCCAGAGCTGTGTCTAAACAGGTTATAAGGAGAATTTTGAGAGGTTATAATCTCGTAACCTACAATAGGTTATAGCGAGGATTTTAGGAGATTATAACTATCTTATACCTCATGTAACCTCCCTGTAACTTACCTGTATGTGAAAACATAAGTGTGAAACTTACTAGAAGTTACAGGTAGGTTACAGGGAGGTTACAGAGGGTATAACGCGGTTATAATCTCCTAAAATCCTCCTTGTAACTTGTTTGCTGGTTACAAACGTACGCAGAACTACGTACGTCTTATATATGTAAATGTTTTTCCCACCTGATACTGATTTGAACAAATGATACTCTTAATTAGGAAAGGGTTGTGGTTCGATACCTATCAGGAAAGGAAACCTTTTGTTCTTCTTAATTAGGAAAGGGTTGTGGTTCAATAATAGATTTTTTATTTCATTGTTCATTATTGCCAAGAAAAAAAGCTATATATGAACTACTTTTCCAATAAAATTTGGATTTTTAAGCCTCATAAAGCATTAAGTTAAATTAAGTGCTTATTATATGCCTTCTTATCAAAATATGTCCAAATTAATTTTTTAAGCAAAATATATTGCATCCCTTCATTACTTTCAAATTATATCCCTCTCAAATTATACTATGTTTGTAATAAAAGAATCATTTTAAATATTCTTACATCCTGCATCCCTCTCATTATATTATTTCTTCTTCTTTCACTTTTTGATTTCTTTGCATATGTATGACGAGAAGTAAATACTCATATCAGTAGAATATAAACTTTTAGGTCTTCCTAATCTCAACTTAGACTTGTCAAAAAATCAAGCCTACGGGAACGTAAACACAGCGCATTGGATGCTCGAACAAAGGATAGCCTAATACCCATGGTCGGGTATGAAGGGTCGAAAACCCATGATTGTGTACGAAAGGCTTAATACAAATGGTTGAGCATGAAGGGTCGAGAGGAAGGCCACTATGGCAGGGAAACCCCATCATTTGTGACAAATTAAGTTCACTTTAAAGAGAATATCGTTTCAAAAAACTCTAGTTTAATGATGATATAACCAAAAAGATAGCCATACATCCCTAGAGGCTTAAGATATTAACTGTAAAAGGGATTCAACCATTTTTTTTTATCTAGAGAACACCTCTAATTACTAAAATCTTGCATGTCACCACAAAACTCAATAGTCCAAATCTCTCTCTTTCTCCCCCCCCCCCCCCTCCCGTTTTCTTTTCCTTTTGTTGTGCTCTATTCATTAGGTGTGAATCTTGAATAGAATGGGATTCAACACGCAGAAAACGTTCAGTGAGCAAGACCACGCCACAAACAAAATGATGAACCACATAAGATGAAGAACTAAGCCACAAAGAAATCTTGAGTAAAATGAATTAAGGTAAGGAGTTTGTCACCCAACATATCAAGAACAATAAGCAAATAATATAAATGATCAAATAAACCCTTGCTCAAATGATAGTGTCATGATGCGCCCTTGGTGTGTGTTGTTTTCCCGCGTGTTTTATGCCAATTTAAATCCACGGTAATAGTGCCACAAATTTGACCTGTCTCGAAATTACGAAGTAATTTAGCTTTAAAAAAATATGGCCAAAATCTTGACTGAATTTATATTAAGTATTTAATGTGCAAAATTGAAATGTTATATAAAATAGTTCACACACTAGTGGTTCTACGCAAGTGCACATATCACTTCAAGTAATATAGAACTTTCTTTAAAAATCTCAGTATCGATCCTACATGGAAGCGTAGTAAGAAATCCCTTAGGCTAATTTAAGTCTACTATTATTAAGTCTTAGTTTGGAAAATGAAAATTCTTATGATAATAATATAAATAACAATATTAAAACTATAAATATTAAAGTAAGAAAGACATGTTAAAATGAGTTTAATAAATGCTAGCAGAAATGTAACTAAAAGAACTATGTTTACTAAACTAATTTTAAAACTTCAAAGTTAAATTTACTAAGACTAAACAAAGTGTTGTGATGAAAAGTTCAAATTTAAGAAAGCATCATTCTTCTTTACAATGAGTACATGGTTAGTGAAGTAATCAAAATCATTTAAAATTGTATATCAAATTGTATTGTGCTAAATAGAAGCAATAATATTCTTTACCCTCTTTCAAGTGCATAAAAAACATTGATTAATCCAGAGTTTGGTCTCTAATTTTATGGTTAGGTTGAGAGGATACCAGCTGCCACTTTAGAGCTCTTACTACTCCCTCGCCTGAGGGCTAACAATCTCGCCTTAGTTTCCAATCAATTAGATCAAATTGAGAATTTTATTTTGTCACCTTAAAATCTCCAAGTTTGCATCCAACAAAATATATTTCCCTATTTATTTGCACTTAACCCCATGGATGACATACTCTCTCTTGGAATCGAATGTGACTTTCACCATATTGTAGAAATCATATCACTTTCGGATTATATTTTTCTCAACACATTTTAACATTTCAATTGGTCAGGTCGAAAAGTAAATTAAGATTGGAGTTCAAATCATCTCAAATTATTAACATTTAAAACCGTATAAAACAAAATCAATTCTTCACAAAACCAAATCATATTGTAGGGAGAAGGATAAAGAAGACTAGTCAGAATTCATAGATACAACAAAACACGAATTTCATATATAAAAACAAGTTTACGAATTAAAGAAAGAAAAGATCATAACGTATCTCATACTCCTTCCCAAACAATTCCTTAGAAGTTCCTTTTAAGCACTTTGTCTCTTTACAATCACACGCAATTCTCTCATATAAATATAATGAAGAAGAAATCTCTCACATTTCCTCGCTCTTATAACCTCAGAAAAAAATCCTCTTTTCTCTAAAGCCTTCCTCTCACTCTCACGCCACACTCATGCCCTAGACTCCTCTCCTTTTTAATTAGGGGCTGCCTCCTTTTAAAAAGAATTCAAAATTCCCTCCCAAATTCTTTCCAAAATTTACACCTTTTGAATATGAAAATATATGTCCATTCATTCAAGAGACATATCTCTTCATTAAAGAGCCTTCCAAAGTGTCAGATGCATTGAATCACTCCATTGGGCGTTTGATCATTTGGAGCCTTCAAAATCCGCTCAAAATTTGTCCTAACCCCCCTTAATCCGTCTTATATTGTCGCTGGTGCCTCAGGCGCCAGCTCTTTGGATTTTGGCTCTGTAGCTCCACTTTGCAACAGCTCCATCATTTTGCTCCGTTTGGCTCAGTTTCAGCTTCGTTTCTCCCCGTTTTAGTTGTGTTTCATTCTTAACAGATATACCTACAAAAAAATATATGAAAATAACATTTCTTTAAAGTATGATTTCATTCAAAAATATGTGAGAATTGTAAAGTAGACTAAGTATAGAAAGACATATTGAAATGTGCTAAGTCAGAATTTTTTTTCTTGCTCATTTTTACTCCAAATTGCACCATTTTTGCTTCATTTTCTCCAAAAGTACATTTCTTGTACCTAAAATAAAAAATATGCAAAAAACCTTCCTTTAAAGTGTAATATCATTAAAATTAAGCATAAAATATATATGAAAAAGTAAGTAATTTTTAGGCGTGTCATGTCACCATCTTAGTTAGTAGTTCCATCACACTGAAGGAGTGAGCCCATTATCAAGACAAGAAGAATTCCCTTACTAGCATCAATAATTGAAGATGAATCATACTACCCTGATATCCCAGATTTTTTCCCATTAGATCATAATAAGAGAAAAAAGATTAAATGTTTTGAGGCCCCATTAGAATGCATTTTTAGTGAAACCTATATCTCTCGCCTGCTTCAAGATTCCATCTCTAAATTTCTACCAAGATGGTAGGGTCCTTCAAATGATGTAACCTCATTTGAATCTAAAATATGGTGACTAATAATAAATGATGCACTAAAATGCCGACTCATCTTCTCGACTTAGAGTTTATGCTTTGATAATTCAATAGCTTGTCATTAATAAGAATCACTTTTTTGTAGATTCCAAATGTATGTTCATAGTGTAATTTGCTAGTGTGCAAAAATCCAATTATACTTTGCAAGCATGGTTATTGCTTTATTATATCAGGGAGAGACCTTGTATACTCGTGACACATATTTAGAAGGTGACATCAGCGTTAAGAGATCTGTAACCTACAGTCGCCCATGCAGATCAAGCTGAAGTATTGATAGAAGTCTTATTATGATACATGATTGGTCTAGAATACATAAATTTGTTAGTTAAGTTGCTAGAAATTGCCAACAATCACATATCAATGGAAGAATATAGCTTGTCATTAAACTCCTCATGAGGTGAACACTTAGAGGTATATTGATATGTTGTCGGTTAGCACTAATAATAAATATGCAGTTCAATCCCAATAAAAATAAATTGAGTAATTTATCTTTTAAAATCTCTAAGTTGTCAAACTCGTAATAATAACACAAGTATACGTATCGCTTAAGTAATAAAGGACTCTAATGGAGTCCTATGTATCGATTCCACAGGGAGTTAGAAAGTATGTAAACCAAATGTAAAGAAAATTTCATGTATGCTAATTGAAATGCAGTTAAAAGAACAAAGTTAACTAAACTAATTGCTAAACTTCAAAAGTAAACTTAAAGAGCTAAATAGAGTTTTGAAATGAAGAATTCAAATTTAAGAAAGCATCATCCCCCTTACAATGAGATAATGGAATGTGAAGAAATTAAAATCATTTAAAAATACATATGAAATTTTATTGAGCCAAATAAGAGCAATCTAATTCTTTACCCTCTGAGATTGCAGAAAGAACATTGACTAATTCAGAATTTGGTCTTTAAATATGTGGTTAAGTTCAGAGGATATTAGCTCTCACACCAAATCTCTCACTTCTCCCTCACTTGAGGGTTAACAACTTGCTTTAGTTTCTAAGCAACTGGACCAAATTGGGAATTTTAATCTATCACCTCAAAATCTCTAATTTTGTGCCCATCAAAGTTATTTCCCTATTTATTTGCACGCAACCCCATTGATTACATTCTCACCCATGAAATTAAATGTGACTCTTAACTTGTTGTAAAAAGCATAGCCCTTTTGAATCATATGTTTCTCAAAAAATTTTAACATTTCAATTGCCCATATTAAAAAGTAAATGAAGATCAGAGTTCAAATCATCACAATTTATTGACATTTAAAACCTTATAAAACAAAACTAATTCTTTGCAAAACCATATCTCAATATAGGGAGAAATATAAATAAAACTACTTAGAATTCATGAGAATGATACGACAAAACATGGATTTCATAATAAAAACAAGTTTACAAAATAAATAAAGAAAAGAACACAACTTATCTCACACTCCTTCCCAAGCAAATCCCTAGAAGTTTCCTTCAAGCACTTTATTTCTTTACAATCACTCTCAATTCTCTCACCTTCCCTCTCCTCTTACAACCCTAGAAGAAAATCCTTCTCTCTCTCATGTCAAAACTCTCTCTCTATCTCATGCCAAACTTCCTTTTTTCTCACGCCCTCCCTTTCCTTCCTTTTTCATCCCCCTTCCATTTTCTAGAATCTCCTCTTTTAATTAGGGCCCAAAAGGAATTCAAAATTTGCTCTAATTTTTCTGCCAAAAGTCACACTTTTTTGCACCAAGAGATAAGTCCCCTCATCCAAGAGACAAATCTCTTTATTATAGAGCGTTCAAAAGTGTCTAGATGAATTGAACCACTCTATGAGACATTTGAAATGTTTGGAGCCATCAAAATTTGCTAAAAAATAGCCACAAACTGACTTACTCCATCATAATTCATCTTTGGCGCTTCTTGCGCAAGTTTGGCGCCTCTGGCACCAGCCTCATGAAGTTCACGCTGCTTTTTAGATTTGGCGTTGCTTAATGGAGTGTACATTGTTTTCTAGATATTGGCTCTTCTGGCTCTGCTTCTCTGTAAAATGGCACCTCTGGCGCCAACTCTCAGGAAAATGACGCCAGGATCACGAAATTCTTCATTTTGGCTCCAAATTTTCTTCTTTTTGCTACTTTTTGTTCCAAATACCTAAAGTTGATATACCTGCAAAAAAACATGCAAATACATTTCTTTAAAGTATAATATCACCAAAATAAGCATAAAATGTACACATAAAATAATATATTATTTTGGTGTATCAAAATTTCTCAAACTTAAATGTGACTTATCCTCAAGTGACCCTTTTACTACATAAAAATTTGACTTATGGCAAAGAATAACTTGTAAAATTCTATAATTTGCTTTAATAAATATAATAGTATAACCTAAAAAAAACCTTTAATAACTTAGGTTAAAACTAAAAGTATAAGAACATTTAGTAATCAAGTTTAAGAGTTCTGAATTTCCATTCATTTCAACAAGAATTGTAATTTGTCATATCAAAAAAACTTATGAAAAAGAATTTCATGAAACCTTTACTATTAAAGATGCTAATACTCAGCTATAATTTTGGAAAATGTAATAAAACCTTTTTCCTTAAGTTGATTTAAGTGAAGCCAATTTTTGATTAGACATCTTCTCAAGCTTCTCCTCACATATTTTTCTTTTCTTTTTCTTTTTCTTTTTCTTTTCTTTAGGATCTTTTTCAATCCTTTCTTTTCCTTACTTTTTCATGTGAGGATTATTATATCAGGACAATCTTTAATAATTTTAAATTTCACTATCCTCTTCTTAAAGTCAAAACTGCTTACATTCCTTCACATTATAAATTCATACTAGCTCTGAAGATTTTTCATAAAGTCGCATTCTTTTCTTCTTACATGAAACTCTAAGACTCTTAATACTTCAAATATACAATTTCCTTTACTTTAAATAGAAAAACAATTCTTATTCTCATACTAAATATCTTAACGCTAGAATTGACCTTCATCATTAAAAGTTTTTGCTTAAATTTATCATAATATGTACAAAGAAAAATATAGTTATTTAAAGCTAAACTCTAATATCAATGGTAATGTTAAATTAATTTTTTTAAAACTAGTTAATTAAGGTCACTTTTTTTTTTTTAATTTTCTTTCTTTCTTTCCCCCGACTTAGGTTTTTAAATAATAAGTAAAGCATGTAGTACAAAAACTTACAGGTGAAAGAAAACAATAAATGCATAAAAGTAAAACTAATCTGTAGAGGATTTTGAATATGAAACTTGGCTCTTGATATTTCACAAGTGCTAACTTAAAAAGTACATGCTTTAAAGCATTGAATGGGACATAATATATCAAAAGATTTGCTAAGTAAAGATAAATTAAAAACATAACAGTAAACTAAAGCAACTAAAAATGCTGAAAAATAAAATTTTACTATTTATTATCACATACACCAGTTCACACATCCACAAATTAAAAACATAAATGTTCCACATACACAATCAACAATAAAACAAAAAAATAACAAAAGACAAACAAAACCTAAATAAAATTTACTCTTCATCATCCTCCTATTCTTCTTCTTCTTCATTTTCTTCATGTAAGGCGTAAAGTTGGGGCAAGTAGGAAATTCTACATAATGATCACCCCTAAAAAATCTAACCATCGCCTCCTCATATGCAATGTTGTGCTGGACACCTTTTTATTATATTCACCATTATATGCATTTCTGGCATCTATACTTTCTATTCTGTTTTGCATTGTTATTAGATCTGATTGCTGAATCATTTACTGCTTCATTATATTCTCAAGTGAAACAAAAACCATAAGTAGATGGTTTTGTAGCTGATGTGGAGGGTCTATCACTACTTCCACTCCTAGATCCAACAAATGATTCAATTTTATGCACAGTGGGTTTTCTAATTGGTTTTAGTGGTTGCAACACTTCTTCATTTCTACCAAATTCTACTCCTGATTGTTCACATAAAGCAAAAATCAAGGTAGAATATGTCAAACCACTAGCTGTCCCACTCTTAGCAATGTTTTGAGCATTTTGCACAATAATAGCTCCAATATCAACTACATTCATTTGTTGAATGCAGAAATTCAGTACTGCTCTTTCTTTAGTTACTTTGCTCAGGTGATTTGTTGGAAGCAACTTTGCAGAGATGAAGTAATGTCATGCCTTAGATTGAACATTCAACATGGAAGTGGAGAAATTGATTTTGTGATTATTTTTAATTTTCCATTCTCCTCTTCCATCAGCCAGATAGGCAATTACTTCATCAAGTGATGAATCAGTCATCACAAATGCACCATACAATGAAATGCATTTCACAGTCCAGAAAATTCATTGATTCTTCGTCTAGTAAATTCAACTTGCTTACCTAAAAAAAAAGATGTGATCTTCTCTTGTCACACGAAGATTAGTGTATTATTCTCGAATCACCAGAATAATGGCTACTACAGTAAAGTTGCAAAAAGTTTCCCACTTCCGAGCAATAATCAGTCTTTCAATCTCTCCTCCCAACTTTGAAAATGCTCACTCCTAAATCAATTTCCTCGAGCCCATTTTGGTATTATAGTTATATTGGGCCTTATAGTTGACAAATCTCCTTGCATCAAAATCTCTTGTAGGCTGTCCCCTCTTCACTCGTGGTGCCATTGGAATTTCTAAGTAAATTCAAAAAAAATCCAAATAAAATCACATGATAAAAAATGTAACTCAAGAACTAGAAAGATTTGGTAAGAAGCTTTTCACTATGGGTTCTCTTTAAATTTCTTAAAAAAACTTTCACATTTTGGATTTCCAAAATTTAGGATAAATCCATAGTGAAAATAAAAAATTTCTAGGTTAAAGTGAAGATCTTACCAAGAGAAGATGAAATTCAAGACTTTTAGTCTTTTAAATCTCCTTAAATCCACCAAATGTGAAGCCTTAGGTTGAGTTTCGACCTTGGTTTAGAGGTAGGAGATAACCTAAGCAGTAAAAATGAGGTTTTACTGGAGATTTTTGTGGTTTGAAATGATTTAGGCATTTTCTAGAAACTGGTGCCTCTGGCACCATTTCTACCATTTCTCTGTAAAATGGTGCCTTTGGAGCCAATCTGGCTCTTCAAACGCCAATTTGGTGCTTTAGGCGCCAATGCCAAAACTTTCAGATTATGATTTTTTTTGGAAATTTGTTGCATACTGAACAACGTCAACTTCAAACTAAATTAAACACTTATACTTAAACAATTTTCCAGCACATAANTTCCTCGAGCCCATTTTGGTATTATAGTTATGTTGGGCCTTATAGTTGACAAATCTCCTTGCATCAAAATCTATTGTAGGCTGTCCCCTCTTCACTCATGGTGCCATTGGAATTTCTAAGTAAATTCAAAAAAAATCCAAATAAAATCACATGATAAAAAATGTAACTCAAGAACTAGAAAGATTTGGTAAGAAGCTTTTCACTATGGGTTCTCTTTAAATTTCTTAAAAAAACTTTCACATTTTAGATTTCCAAAATTTAGGATGAATCCATAGTGAAAATAAAAAATTTCTAGGTTAAAGTGAAAATCTTACCAAGAGAAGATGAAATTCAAGACTAGTCTTTTAAATCTCCTCAAATCCACCAAATGTGAAGCCTTAGGTTGAGTTTCGACCTTGGTTTAGAGGTAGGAGATGACCTAAGCAGTAAAAATGAGGTTTTACTGGAGATTTTTGTGGTTTTGAAATGATTTAGGCGTTTTCTAGAAACTAGTGCCTCTGGCACCATTTCTCTGTAAAATGGTGCCTCTGGAGCCAATCTGGCTCTTCAAACGCCAATCTGGTGCTTTAGGCGCCAATGCCAAAACTTTCAGATTATGATTTTTTTTTGGAAATCTGTTGCATACTGAACAACGTCAACTTCTAACTAACTTAATTAAACACTTATACTTAAACAATTTTCCAGCACATAATTTCATAAACAACACAAAACTCACATTTATATATATAATTTGATCTATTACAACTAACAGTTTTCAAGCCAACACACTTAATTAAACTTTGAAATCAAGCCAATAAACTAATGTTGAGTTTAAATATCAAACATTTAACAAACAATGCATACAAGGTTTCGCAATAAAAGTAAATCAAATCCAGTACATAACACATAACAACAAATATAACTATGAATTTTGTACTAAATGAGTTTAAACATCTTCTTCACTATCATCATCTTGAATGTCTCCAATGGATTGGTAGTGCACATACAAGTTGTAAAAAGATTGGTGAGGAAATTCATTCATTGAATCTTCTTCAACCAAAGCATTTTTCTTGAACATTCCCACCAAACCTTCTTCAATACATCTAGTGTGTTCAAATTGTTCCTTCATCCTCCAATCCAGATGGTCAAACATTTCAAAATGTTTCCATTTGAATGCATAAGATTCTGTACCTCTTTCTCCACCTTTATAATCCTTTTCAAAAGTGCATTCAAACAAAACTAAGGTTGAATAGGCGATGAATTTTGGATTCTTGATCCATCAATATATTCATATGATTTTCCTCCCTAATTCCTGTACAGTTGCAATGAATTTCTGGGTCCATAGGCTTCCAATGAAGAAGCACTTTCTCCCAACTTTCATAAGGCACTTACGACTGGCTACATAACAGGAATATGTAGATGGATATCCCAGTCTAGAAGTCAATCCATTGATGATTAAACCCAAAATAGACTTTACTATTAAAGCACCAATATTAATAGGTCTTCCGTTTTGAATATAATAATTTAAAATCGCACTTTCTTTTGTCACTTTACTGATTTTCATAGTAGGAAGTAGTTTTGATGCAATAAAGAAATGTCACGCCTTCGATGCCAGATTCAATAAAGATGAAGAAAAACTTACATGTCTGTTATCTTTGGTCTCCCAATTTGCATCTTCATCAGTAAGATATCGATAAAGTTCATCTATATTTTTTCTCGTAGGGACAAAAATTGCATAGTGACAAATATGAACACTTTCAATCATAGACATGTCGTTTATCCTTAAAAGAGTAAATTGTACCGACCTGCCTCAAACATAGATGAAACCTCAGTTAATTCCATGAATATTAGCATAGAACTCCTTCTCCACAGGAACTACTACAACAACATTGGTATAATAATGTACTTCCCAGCGTCTTTATGCAATAATCCCCACAACTCGAGTATTCGGTGCGTTGAACCCTCGATTGACAAAGCCTCGCTCCTTGATAAGTCTCTTCTTCACAAGAACGAGATCGTATGACTTCTGCTCATCGAAACTAACAAACTTCCTTCTATTGAAAATTTCATATCTAGCGGTACCTTTGGAGTGGGAAGCCATTGGATTTGAAAAACTGATTTTAGAAAGCATATATATATGTGTATATATATATATATCTATGNATTTTTAGACACATTTATATACCTATTTTTGAGATATTGTGCTTTAATGGAAGGTATTTTTGTGTTTTTCTTTCAGATATAGGTAAAAAGGGTGATAAATGCTTAAAGGAGTGAAAAAGGATCAAATTTGGAGCAAAAATGTGAAAATAGTTTTGGCGCATAAGCACCAGATTCGGAGCTTAAGCACTGGTTAAACAGAGAAGGTCATGCCTAAGCGCCAGAGGCCCTGCGCTTAAGCACTCGTGACAGTTATTAGATGAGTAAATTCAGTTTCGGTGAATTTTGAAGAGATTTTTGAGGCACTCATTGGCTTAATAGGTGGTTATAACCACCACGGACAAAAATTATTATAAAAGGATGCATCTCTTAGGGAAATACATCAAATTGAGACATATTTTGAAGAGAAACCAAGACACCTTTTGGAAAATTATAAAAGAAAGAAGAGAGGATTTAGAAAAGAGTCCTAAAAAGGTCTGAAAAAGTGTGAGTCCTGAAGGTATTGGAAAGTTTTGAAAGTTCTCATTTGGGGAGTTAGTTCGAAGAGATTTTCAGACACCACTTTTACTTTTATTTTATCCTTTTTGTTATTTTATTTTGAGTGATTGTATAGAAAAGAGAATCAAAGGAACTTCAAGAGTTTGGTAGAAGACTTGAGATAATTTTTTATCTTTTTGTTTTGAGACTACTTTTATTTAATTGAGACTTGTTGTTGATTTGACAATGATTTCTTCTTTTAAACTAAAGTGTGGTTTTGTTTTATCCATGGATTCTGAGTAGTTCTTTTTTATCTTTCTCCTACTTTTAAACTAAAGTGTGTTTTTTTTTTCTCCATGGATTCTGAGTAGTTTTCTTTATCTTTCTTCTTGAAATGATAAGTAATTAAGTTTTGGATGAAAGTTGTGGAAAGTATTGATCTTCAATGATGGAAGACGTTGTGATGATTTAAATCCATGCACTTCATTTACTTCTTGATTTGACCAATCCAAATGTTAAATTTTGTTGTGAGAACATGTAAGAACCAGGCTGGTATTATCTTAGTCAACAATTGGAAAGAATCACATGAGGTTGTATGATTGCTAGTTCATATGATTGAGTGCAAATAAATAGGAAAATATTCATTGAAGGGTGTAGAGTTAGAGTACTTTAAAGTGACAGGTTAAATCCCCAATCTTAGTTTATTATTTTAGGTTCTGATACGAGATGTTAGCCCCCAGGTGGAGCGAATCGAGGGAACTCTAGAGTGAGAGCTAGTATCTTCCCTGCCTAGTTAGTCCTTAGAACTATTCAAACTTCAAATTAGCCAATGTTCTTTATAGCATCTCTAGTAAGGGTAAAGGATATTATTGCTCCTATTTGACACAACACAATTTGCATACTTCCACAACAGAATTCCTATACTTATTATTGATTCATAGCAAGAAGAAAGATATTTTCATATTTAGTGGTTTTCTTCTACAAGAATTTTAGTTATCTTTTTAAACATTGTTTATTGTTCTATCAAAATATTAAAAATACAAAAAATATTTAAATTTTCATTACTGCAAAAATCATCTTTAGTTTAGATAATTATCTTTTTATTGAAATTAAAAAGTTTGTTGTTCAATAGTGCATATTGCGTATTCTCCCTATGGGTTTGATATTCAGGTCTTAATCAAAAAGTCCTATATTACTTGATAACAATATGTATACTTGCGTAGTAT
>JXCR01145301.1:167249-218958 GCA_002079205.1 Phalaenopsis hybrid cultivar | reverse complement strand
TTATAATGGATTAGTTGGATCTCTTAGATCAATTATCGATGCCGCTGTTGGTGGTTCATTGATGTCAAAACCATTTCATGACGCTTATGCTTTAATTGAAGAAATGACTACCAATAATTTTAAATGGCCTTCTGAGAGGGTAAATCCTAAGAAAGTAGCCAATATTCATGAAACTGATGCATTTACCATATTAGAAAATCAAGTTGCTGCAATTTCAAGGAAGTTAGACCAATTTGGAATGACTTTTCTCAACCAATTTCCATGATTTAAGAGAATTTATTAGGCCAAATGGTAGATTCTCAAGCATCATTAGAAAATTTAAATGTCATAAATAATAAGTAGAATAAACCATACTCAAATTATTATAACCCAGGTTGGAAGAACCATCCCAACTTTAACTAGAATAACAATTCGGGTGGTAATAATCAACAATGGGGGAACAACTAAGGAAACCTATTGGGAAACTAGAAAAACCAAGGGAATAATAATTATAGATCTATTTATTCTCTAGGTTTCAATAGTAATACACAGTTTAAGGAGAAGAAGTTGTCTATAGAAGAAGCGGTCTTACAAATGGGAAATCAATTATAAATTCAAGGAGCTACAATTAGAAATATTGAGAATCAACTTGGGAAAATAACAAATTCATTAAGTAATAGATCCCAAGGAACACTTCCTAGTAATACTAAATCAAATCCAAAAGACCAGAATAAAGAACATGTAAAATCCATTTAACATAGAAGCAGAAGAGAGTTGGAAGGTGGGATTCAAAAAGAAATTGAAGTAGAGAGAGAAGAAATTGAAGAATCAAAAGAAGACACTCCAAAAGATTCTGAGAGACCTATTTCTCCACTAAAAATTGATTTGGAAAAACCACCTCCTCTATTTCCTTAGAGACTTCGTCAGCAGAAGTTGGATAAACAATTTTCAAAATTTCTAGAAATATTTAGGAATCTTCTAATTAATATTCCATTTGCTGAAGCGTTCGAACAAATGCCGAGCTATGTAAAGTTTATGAAGGATATTCTCAACAGGAAAAGGAAGCTTGAAGATAATGAGACTGTTGCACTTAGTGAGGAGTACAGTGCGTTAATTTAGAAGAAGCTTCCTGAAAAAGCTTAAAGTTCCTGGTAGCTTTACAATTCCATGTGCAATAGGAGACATATTTGATGAGAAAGCTTTATGTGATTTAGGTGCAAGCATTAACCTTTTGCCATTATCAATATTTAAAAGATTGAGATGNTAATATCAGTAATTGTCCATCCAAAGGCTTTCTTAAAATTTTTTAAAATTTTCATCAACCTTTCTTCTTCTTTCATCGTTAATTTTGAGGAAATTATAACCCGTAAAATAGAGGAATCTCCTAAAGGCATATTTTAAATGTTCAGGAAGTAATTTCAACTCAAGTTCTGAAGGTTTTTCAATAGTTGGACAAAATGATTTATCTTTGTTTATCGTGTCCAAAATTTCAAAAATTTTTTGAACACAACTTGAAACTTCTTTATAAAGGTTTACACATTGATCTAATTCCTCTTCTTTCTCGANTATCATTTTGGGGAGACCTTTCCTAGCCACAGAAAGAGCAATGATAGATGTGCAGAAAGGGGAATTAACAATACGCGTCAATGATCAAACTGTTACTTTTAACATTTCAAAATTAATGAAATACCTTGAAAAGGTAAAGATAATGAATGTTATAGGATGGATGTTATAACATATCTAAGTGAATGCCATTTTAGAACTACTTATGAAGAAAAATCTGAAGAAAAAGACTTGAATCATGAGCAAGAAGAGAAATTAGATCAATGTGAAGATCTTTTTAAGGAAAATTCAAACTATGTTCGAGAAAGTTTTGAAGTTTTGNTATAACATCCATTCTATAGCATTCATCATCTTTACCTTTTGCAGGGTATTTCATTGATTTTAAAATGTTAAAGTAACAGTTTGATCATTGACGTGCATTGTTAATTTCCCTTTCTGCACATCTATCATTGCTCTTCCTGTGAATCATTGACGCACATTGTTAATTCCCCTTTTTGCACATCTATCATTGCTCTTCCTGTGGCTAGGAAAGGTCTCCCCAAAATGATAGGTATCTCCTTATCTTCCTCCATATCTAGCATAATGAAATCAATACGAAAGATAAATTGATCCACTTTAACTATGACATCTTCTATAACTCCTTTAGGATAGTTTTTTGAACAATCTGTTAATTACAGAGTTACAATAGTAGGGGTTATTTCTCCTAATCCCAATCATTTAAATACTTATAATGGCATAAGGTTAATGCTTGCACCTAAATCACATAAAGCTTTCCCATAAAATCTATCTCCTATTGCACATGGAATTGTAAAGCTACCAGGATCTTTAAGCTTTCCAGGAAGTTTCTTCAAAATTTTAGCAATGCACTCCTCACTAAGTGCAATAATCTCATTATCTTCAAACTTCCTTTTTCTATTGAGAATATCCTTCATAAGCTTAACATAGCTTTGCATTTGTTCTAAGGCTTTAGTAAATAGAATATTGATTGTAAGCTTCTTAAATATTCTCATAAATTTTGAAAATTGCTTATCCAACTTCCGTTGTTGAAGTCTCTGAGGAAATGGAGATGGTGGTTTTTCTAAATTAATTTTTTTGTGGAGAAATAGGTCTTTCAGAATCTTTTGGAGTGTCCTCTTTTGATTATTCAATTTCTTCTCTCTCTACTTCAATCTCCTTTTAAACCCTACCTTCTAACTCTCTTCTGCTTCTAAGTTATACGAATTTAACTTGTTCTTTAATCTGGTCTTTTGGATTTGATTCAGTATTACTAGGAAGTATTTCTTAGAATCTATTACTTAATGAACATGCAAATTGCCCAAGTTGATTCTCAATATTTCTAATTATAGCTCCTTGACTTTGTAACCGATTACCAATTTGTAACACCACTTCTTCTATAAACAACTTCTTATCCTTAAATTGTGTATTACTGTTGAAACTTGGAGGATAAGTAGATCTAAAATTATTATTCCCTTGGTTGTTCCAGTTTCCCAATGGATTTACTTGGTTGTTCCCCCATTATTGATTATTACCACCCCATTGTTATTACAGTTAAAGTTGGGATGGTTCTTCCAACTTGGGTTATAATAATTGGAAGATGGGTTATTTTGATTATAATGTATGAACATTCAAAGTTTCTAATGATGCTTGAGAATCTACCATTTGGCCTAATGAATTCTCGTCAATCATGGAAATTGATTGAGAAAAATTCATTCCAAATTGGTCAACACGATTTGCTAACATAATAAATGCATTAGTTTTATGAATGTTGGCTAATTTCTTTGGATTCACCCTCTCAGAAGGCTTGTGAAAATTATTGGTAACACTCTTTTCAATTAAAGCATAAACATCATGAAATGGTTTTGACATCAATAAACCACCAGCATCGACATCGATAATAGATCTAAGAGAACCAATTAATCATTATAAAAGGTTTGAATTATTAACCAATCTGGTATAGCAGGTGTGGACACTTTCTTAAGAGTTCTTTAAATTGGTCCCAAGCTTCATAAATAGATTCCCCTTCAAACTGATTAAAAGATGTAATATCATTTTTAAGTTTCACAGTTTTTTATGGTGGAAAATATTTAGCAAGGAATTTTTGTGCTAAATCACCCCAAGTTCTGATAGATCTAGGTGCTAACAAATTCAACCACATCTTAGCTTTATCCATCAGGGAGAAATAAAATAACCTAAGTCTTATGGAATCATTTGAAACACCATTGTATTTAAATGAAGCACACAATTCTAAAAAATTGGTAAGATGTAAATTTGGATCTTCAGTTGGTGATCACCCAACTGATTATTTGATACCATTTGGATAATAGCAGGTTTAAGCTCAAATGAATTAGCCACTATGGTAGGTTTTTTAATACTACAATGAAGTTCATCCACAGTAGGGTTGGCATAATCTCTTAAAGGTCTAAACTCATGATGAATTTCAGCATTTTGATCATTTTGGTTTGTCATTTCTTTAAGTTTTATAGATTTTTCAAGATTTTTAATTTTTTTTTGTTTATCTAATTTTCGTAATAATTCTTTCTAATTCATAATTGTAAGGCACTAGCCTTTCAGAACTCAAACTATGCATACACTAACATAAAATAAAAAAAATAAAATAAAACAAACAAAATGAGATACAATATTTAATGTTTAAAAAAGAGTTTCTAAAAATAGAAATTTACTTAGTTTTCTTCCCTGACAACGACGCCAAAAACTTGATACACGGAGGCCTAATGCTTATGCACAGTATAACAATAGTTCTGATGGTATTTTTCACTTATATTTCCTTATTTTTCAACAAAATCAAAAAACTTGATCCTGAAGAAAAATAAGAATTTAACTTTTTAGTTTATATATATTTATATTAGGATATTAAACAAGTATACGTATTGTTATCAAGTAACATAAGACTTTTTGATTAAGACCTGAATATCGAACTCATAGGGAAGATTATGCAATATACACTTTTTAGAAAGTTTTTCTATTTTCAAAAAGATAATTACTTAAACTAAAAAAGATTTCTTTGTAGGAATTTAAAATTTAATTATTTTTGGTATTTTTTATATTTTAACGAAATAGTAACAACTTAAAAACATAACTAAATTTTTTGTAGAAGAAAAGTACTTAATATGAAATATCTTTAGGCATGGCCTTCTCTATTTAACTGGCGCTTAAGCGTCGGATCTGGAGCTTAGGCGCAAAAACTCATTTGCACAATTATTCACCTTTTTTCTCCAAATTTGATCCTTTTTCACTCCTTTAAGCTTTATTTTTTCCATTTTTACTTGTATCTGCATAAAAAACACAAGAATACCTTCCCTTAAAGCTCAATATCTAAAAAATAGGTAAAAAAAAGTGTCTAAAAATAGTATATATTTTAGGTGTATCTTTATCCACCTACAGAGAAGCATTTTCTAGCTTTAATTTTTGCCTCCCAAAAGCTTGGACACTACATGCTTTCTCATAAGATTACCCTAATTTCAAAAGTCAATCCGTTGTAATATTTGATGACCCGACCAATACTTTCCGGATTTCTAGAAAGGTGGTCAATGATTTTATTGTAATTTGATATAACTTTTGTTCCCCTTTGTGCTATCAAGGGACAAATTTTAGCAGACTTTCTTCTTGCACATCCACTTCCAACTGGGTCCTCTCTTAATGATGAAATACTAGCTGAACAAGTATTACAGATGGAATTCTCTGGTGTGCAACACTGGGAGAAGTACTTCGATGGAGCTTCGTTAGCCAGAAGAGATAAATGATTAGGCACAGTTATACCAGACAAAGAAGGGCTTAGTTTGATCTTTATCACACAAGATAAGGCCATGCTGAGGTTTTCATACCACCTGACAAAGCTATGCACCAATGACAAATTAGAATATGAATCCTTAATTACATATTTGGCCTTGGAAATCTTGATGGATATATTGGAAATTGCCATCTATGGCGACTCTCAACTCATCATCCAACAAAACAAGTCGTCAGATAGTACAATATTTTAAAGCCGAGATTAGCAGAATACCATCAATGTGCAATGAAGCTGCTCAAGTAAATTCCCAATGTAACTTTCTACCGGATTCCTAAGGGAGATAATGCCCATGCTGATGCTTTAGGAAAGCTTATAAGAGAATTGGCATGTCCCCTGGAGGATTCCATTGATATCACAGTATAAGGGAGATAGGTTTCGTCTCAAGTCGACCTCGAGAATCTACACAAGCTTGGAAAAGAAAAAGAAATGGTGATTGCAGTTGCTGATAGCAATCAAGATTGGTGCAAGCCATTATGAGAATATTTATAAACTGGAAAGCTGCCAGAAGACAACTCAGCAGCACATCACCTCACAAGAAGGGCTATGTCATACGCCTTAATGGGTGATGTCCTCTATAGAAGATCATTTGATCAGATGTGGCTACGATATTTAAGCAAAGCAGAAGCACAAAATATTGTCAAAGAAGTACACATCGGATTGTGTGGCGCTCACTAGTCAAGGCCGAAGATGAAAATGAAGATCAAGCGACTCGGATATTATTGGTCAGCAATGGTGTCCAACTGTATGGATACAAACAGAAAATGTGACCAGTGCCAAGTGCATGGGGTGGTCTTGCACCAATCCCTAAATGTGCTACACCCAAGTGTTGCCTCGTGGACATTTGAGTGTTGAGGCACGGACATAATAGGTCTGATAGACCCACCGTCTTCCAAAGGACATAGATTTATACTTGCAGCTTTAGATTATTTTTCTAAAAGGGTAGAGGCAGTGCCTTTACGAGAGATTACGACACAGTACGTCCTTCACTTCTTAAAAAGCCAAGTCGTCTACCATTTTAGAGTTCCGTGCAGAAAATTCTTTGATAATGGGAGAACCTTTAAAAGCACCAAAATCAAAAATTTTGTCAAATAGTACGGGTTAAACTAAAGATACTCTACAATTTATTATCCTAGGATAAATGGCCAAGCCAAGGCCTTCAACAAGACACTAGTACAAATTTTATAGAAGACATTGGACGAAAGTAAAAGAGATTGGCATAACAAATTATTATAAGCCTTGTGGGCCTACCGGATGACAATCAAGACTCCCACACAGTGCGCACCCTACATGCTCATGTACGAGTCCGAGGCCGTACTATCGTTAGAAGTTCAGATGTCGTCTCTCAGAGTCACTTTCACCAATCAACTGATAACAGAAGAAAGTTTAAAACTCAGAATTGAGAAATTGGGAAGTATCGAAGGAAAATGACTAGAAGCACAACAACATTTGGAGGGTTATCAAGCAAAGATGGTACAAGCTCATGACAAATTAGTCTGCCCAAGGACATTCAAAGTTGGTGATCTCGTACTTGTGCTAAAAAGGCCTATTCTTGTACGCCACACGATAGGTGAAAAATTCGAGCCAACTTGGGAGGGACCATTTGTCATGGAGAAAGTCTACAAAGGAGAAACCTACCAGCTAGTAGATTTTGAGGCAAAAGACTCATGTTGTCGATCAACGGACGATACTTGAAGACATATTATGCATTTTAACACTTCTTGGAATTGCCTTTTTAATATTTTAATTATCATGGGGTTATTTATTTGGTCAAACATCTGTGACCAGGTCCCAAAATTTTGTAATAAAATTAACCTCAATAATTTAAATTATTTGAAGCTACATACTTTAATTTTATCTTTTCTACTTTAAAAGTTTAATTTTTTACTAAACTAAATAAAAAATATATACTCATAAATAAATGATTTTCTCATCAACATAAACTAAAATTTTCTTTAATAAACACTTTGTTTTGTTCTTGTTCCTGCTAAATTTCAGCTCACTAATGTTTTTCCTATCGTCTCCAGAGAAAAAATGTCAGGCTAGAGGCTGATCATTGCTTTCAAAGATGGTCGGAACCTTGCACTTAATGAGGAAAGGGCGCCGCATAGTGGCTCCACAAACTTTGACATAGACTTCAGTCAAGTCGACATGGACTATGAGGGTTCTCTGATGGATGTAATTAGCTGTTAGGAAAAAAGAAGGGCTATCATTGCTATTATGGCTAAGCACCAGAGATAATTCCTCACTGAAGGGGAAAAATGTGATTGTACATCAAGACCAGATGGAGGGGACTAGTCGCCTACCATCTATGATAGATACACCAACTGGGGGTTTGTTTGCCGCCAATGATGAAAGACCACCAGATGCACCGCTGCAGAGAACTCAGTGCAGAAACGCTAACTACCGAAAATGTAGGGCTTTCTTATGTGAAGAAAGAAGACGCCAGAAGGAGGCGAAAAAATTTGCTCACACCTATCGCTGAGGGGAATATCTATGATCGACGCATGAGAGAGACCTCTTCTAGCCTACCTGGTACAGATGATCAGTCCGAGTTTGCTACAAAGCTGGAGATACCACGAGTTTCAGTTGTTCTTTATACGGGTTGCCCGACATGCAGCGCCGAGATATCTACACGTACACCAGTTACAGGGACATTTTTGGAATGCTCGCATTTCAATGTCCTCCACCTGGAGCACTACTGTACTTTGGAGGAGTATGCGTCCACTAAGGAAGGATTTCAGACCGCTGATCACCCGATGGGGGGAACTGTATATCTCGTTGGATACAAAGCCGTATATACCGTTGGATACAAATTCATATATTATGCTAGAGATAGAGACAACATTAGCTTAGATTCCTACTGACATTGAAATGAGGGAGTACTTTTGATATCTGACGATAGTCAGCACGACATAATTCTACAAAATGAGTAAAGTAAGGAAAAGGGAGTTTGAATTCTACAAAGAATTCAAGGAAGATTCAACAATATACTAGATGGCTTCAAGCTATACACCAAGTTCTTCTCTGAAAGCAATGAAAGAAGTATTCTTGACTGCATTTTTTATCTAAGAGACAGGTGTCGAGCGGACCTTCTGATGGAAAGAACCTATTCTGACCCACAGAAATGGATGAGTGGAAAGGGCAGGATCACCATATTATGTGGCTGCTGTTACAACTTAACCAAGGACAGACATGAACTCCCTCGAGGATTTTGAGACACGATCAGGTGGACCCACTAGCTCCCTTGATAAAGTGGTTGATTAAGAGAATGGTCCGATGGAGCTCACTTCCAGCCGATTGTATTGTCAACTCCTTTATCATCAATATATATTATGAAAGTGACTGCATGCCCCACATATTGACCATTAGGACTTTGTGAGACCTTTCTACACGGTCTCTTCCATAAGCAAAAGCAACATTTTATTTTGAAAAAAAATAGAGGTCGTTGTCCCCGACGAGTTCAAAGGATCCGTGAAAATTCTACTACCCATGAGTTCAGTGCTAGCTCTTAAAAGAAATAGAGCAGACATCGCTAAACATTACATTCCATGGGTACAACGCCATATGGTGTGTGTAACTTTCTGAAGGGTGGTTGATAGCAAAATGCCATATGGATTCCAACCAGATCCAAATTTAGAAGAGCCGTGAGATGGTTGTACCTCTAAGCACAGGCAATGAGAACTCTTGTCGTGGAGCATGGTTTAGTAGGTGAGCTCGATTGGGAGTGCGCCCCACCAGATATAGACATTTAGAGGACATTTTTTTACTATGATTTGACACAGCATATATGATTATATATGTATTATATATGCTCAGCTTGTAATATGTACTAAGCATGAGACTTTTTCAGATTTACTTAAATGCATTCAACATATTGTACCTTTTGAGGCTTTGGCCTGTACTCAATCTGTAACACCTGTTGGAGCACATTAATGAAATCTCTTTCAGAATTTTGTCTGTTCGTTCACTTGTCCTTTTTTTTCAATGGATAAAAGTCACAGAACCATACATTGGTTCGGGACTACAATGAACAAAGAACAAAAAAACAAAAATTTGATGATAATAAAATTCAGTAAAAAAAAATAAATAATAAAAAAAAGACTCCCTCTAAAAAAATCAACCAACTAAAATTGAATTTTGAAAACATATTTTGATAATCAAATGTGATCAAAATAATAAGAAAAAAATAAATCTATTGAGTTGATTATCTCGATTTTGATATCTCTTACTCTTTCCTCGTGCAACACAACTTTCCTTGTTTACACTAATTCTCTTCACATCCTCACGAAATTTAATGTTTTACACAAAATCTATCAAAATTCCACATATCTTCCTAAAAAATTTTAGCCTTTTCACATGACACATATCTATCATTGTATATTTCAATTTTCATTTCAGGATCTGTCCCTACCTTCTAATTCCCTCCTTTTGAGGTCAGTCTCTAACTTTCGACTCTCTTTCTGAGACTGATACCTAAATTTCAATTCTCATTTTGGTATGAGTCCCTGACTTTTGATTCCCACTTTTCGAGGTCGGACCCTAACTTCCGACTCTCTTTTTGAGTTTGATATCAAAATTTTAATTCTCATTTTGGGATCAGTCCCAAACTTACGATTCCCTCATTTCGAGGTCAGTCCCTAACTTCCAACTCTCTTTTTGAGATTGATACCTAAATTTTAATTCTCATTTCAGGACCAATCCCTGACTTTTGATACCTTTCTTTCAAGGTCAGTCCTAAACTTCTGACTCTCTTTCTAAGATTGATACCTAAATTTCAATTCTCATTTCGGAATCAGTCCCTAACTTTTGATTCCCTCCTTTTGAGGTCGGTCCCTAACTTTTGATTCTCTTTTCAAGATTGATATCTAAATTTGAATTTTCATTTTGGGATCAGTCCCTAACTTTTGATTCCCTCCTTTCGAGGTCAGTCCTTTACTTCTCACTCTCTTTTTAAGATTGATACCTAAATTTCAATTCTCATTTCAAGTTAAATACGTAAATTCTAATTCTTATCTTTCGAGGTTGGTACCTAAATTCTTACTTTCATTTAGGATTGATACCTAAATTTCAATTCCCACCTCAAGGACAGCATTACACACTGACTCCCATCCTCTATAAGCTCAAACCCACTCTCCAATCCCTAGGGAGAGTTTCCACCTCTTGATTTTGATCAAATATTCTCTTGCTAATTTCCTAGCAGAAACAAATAGCACACATAAATCTAAAATCCTTTTATGCCTGTCGACTTAGGAGTTGGTATTGGTTCTGTTAATCTATACGGTCAACGCCAATACGCGTAGTGTGCCTGCCCAGTACACCACACCTATTGGGGGTCCATTTGTTGGCCTCATTTTTTTGTTGAGCTTTGGTTTTCCCTCTTTAGTTTCCTAAGGTCTAGCCCTAGGACATTCCTATTAACTATTCTTAGAAAATTACAAAAGTAACCCTCACCATTAGAAGTTTTAAACTCCTTGTTCAACTTGAGGTCCCACTTATTAGTCTTAACCTCTAGCACTTAGTAGGTGTGGTCATTATGAGGGAGCTCAAGATGAGCCCCCATAGGACTGTCTAACTTTAGTGTTAACTTTAGGTGTTGGTCTAGAGCTAGTTCACTCACCTGCACTCGCTCTCACCCACAATCACTCACAACCCTAAACCCAAATTGTTGACTTTGATCCCTTGATTCTTTTGGGAGACTCATATACATGGTCCCCTAAACCCACTAGCCCTAGGCGAGTGTTTAGCTAAGACCAGTACATAAAGGACCAAAATAAGAATTGCATTGGTCCATAGTTCACATATGGTGGTTGGCTACCCAATTCTACCAAAAACCCCAACTTGGTCTTTTGCCCCTAAATCTACCCAAATTACCTAAATGCCCTTGTAACCTTAAATTCGGCCAAAAATTTCCAAATTCACTCAAAATACCTAAATTTTATCAAAAATTAGTTCAAACCATTTCCAAATACCCAAATTCCTCAAAATCACCCAAAAATTCCAAAATTATTAAAATACCCCAAAAATTGCAAAAATTACAAAATACCCTTGGCACCCCAAACTTTCCCAAAAGCTCTAAAATCACTTCAAATACCTCCAAAACCAATTTGAGCCAAAACCCCCCTATTTTACCATAAATGTCCATCAATTTTGACCCAATTTTCTAAACTCAAATGCTTTAAGCTCAATCTTGATCTAAGTCAAACCCCCAATTTTTGCCCTAAGACTTAATCCCACCAAATTGAACCCCATAGCCTTATTAATTTGCCGCAATTTGGATCCTAAATCGTTTATAACACTCCTACATACTAATCCTGACCTTCATTTGACCTTGGGGAAGCCACAATTTCATTTAATTTGAACCCAAGTCCAAAAATATAAAAATTCGCCCCAAATTGGCTGTCCCCAAATTCCAACAAATTGAATACCTTATTTTATTTTGAAAACTCTTCATGACATTCTAAAGACCATTTTCAACAATCAATTTCACCCTCACCCAACCTAGACCTATATCTAGTCCAACATGTCCAAATTGACCAAAATCCCAAAATCCATAAAATTGAGATTCCAATTGGACTCTAAATCACCTCAATCCTTCACTAAAAATCTGCATAACAATCATCTAAACAATGTTGTTCAATCAATTGGGCTCAAATTTATGGCTAGCCAAACCCAAACCCAAATCTTAGCCATTTGGACCTAAATTGGACCCATGCACCAAAATTAGCTTAGCTATCTCAAAGATACTAAATTGATGACTCCACATCCAGTAAGCACACTCGATTGACCAGGANTTCTTTGACAATATTCTGTGCCTCGACTCTGCTCAAACACCGTAGCCACATTTGGTCGAACGATCTTCTGTAAAGAACATTTTTCACCAGAGCATAGGACATGGCCCTTCTTGTGATGTGGTGTGCCTCAGACTTGTCTTCTGGCAGCTTTCCAATATGCAAATATTTTATTAATGGTTTGCGCCAATCTTTGTTGATGTCTGCAACTGGATTCACAGTTTCTTCTTTTCCAAGTTTGTGAAGGTTTTCAAAGTTGCTTCGAGATAATACTCGTCTTCCTTGCTTTCAAAGTCGCTTCGAGATAAGACTCTTCTTCCTTGCACCCTCAATCCTTGACTAAAAATCTGCATAACAATCATCTAAACAATGTTGATCAATCAATTGGGCTCAAATTTATGGCTAGCCAAACCCAAACCCAACTCTTAGCCATTTGGACCTAAATTGGACCCATGCACCAAAATTAGCTTAGCTATCTCAAAGATACCAAATTGATGACTCCACATCCAGTGAGCACACTCGATTGACCAGGCTAAACCCCCTTGGAATAGCAATGGTGATCTATGGACCATTGGATCGCTAAATTAAGGGATTTATGAAATGGTGACCTTAACCAAAAAGCTTCCTCATCAACACTTTTTATTGAGGGTTAATTATAATTAACCATCCCACTGGCTCACCAGACCTCCTGGCCACCTCCTCTGGCCCTATCNCTAGTAAGGGTAGTGGAAAATGATCTTTCCCAGTGGAAAGATTTAATTTTCTATAATCAATGCATATTTTCCTCCTTTTAAATTTTCTAGTAGGTATTAACTCATTATGCTCATTCACATNATAACAGGATTTAATCTCCTTTGTGGATCAGCCCTGGGTTTGCAGTTTTCTTTCAGATTAATTCTATGCATATAAATTGAAGGACTGATTCCTTTAATATCATCAATTATCCATCCAAATGCTTTCTTAAATTTTTTTAGAATTTACATCAGCTTATCTTCTTCTTCCTTTGTTAACTTCGAGGAAATTATAACATGTAAAGTAGAGGATNATAACAGGATTTAATCTCCTTTGTGGATCAGCCCTGGGTTTGCAATTTTCTTCCAGATTAATTCTATGCATATAAATTGAAGGACTGATTCTTTTGATATCAGCAATTGGCCATTCAAAGGCTTTCTTAAAATTTTTTAAAACTTTTATCAGCTTTTATCTTCTTCATTTGTTAACTTAGAGGAAATTATAACAANGACTGATTCCTTTAATATCAGCAATTGTCCATCCAAAGACTTTCTTAAAATTTTTCAGAATTTTCATCAACCCTTCTTCTTTTATTGTTAATTTTGAGGAAATTATAACCAGTGAGTAGAGGAATCTCCAAAAAGGCATATTTTAAATGTTCAGGAAGTAATTTCAACTCAAGTTTTGGAGGTTATTCAATAGATTGATTATCTTTGTCTATCGTGTCCAAAATTTCAAAACTTTCTTGAACATAACTTGAATCTTCCTTAGAAAGGTTTACATTGATCTAATTCCTCTTCTTGCTCATGTTCCAAATCTTTTTCTACGGATTTTTCTTCATAAGTAGTCTTGAAATGAAATTCGCTCAGATATCTTATAACATCCATNATATTTTAAATGTTCAGGAAGTAACTTCAACTCAAGTTCTGGAGGTTTTTCAATTGATGGAANTTAAATGTTCAGGAAGTAACTTCAACTCAAGTTCTGGAGGTTTTTCAATTGATGGACAAAATGATTTATCTTCGCCTATCGTCTCCAAAATTTTAAAACTTTCTCGAACGTAGTTTAAATCTTTCTTAAAAAGTTCTTCAAATCGATCTAATTCCTCTTCTTGCTCGAGTTCCAAATATTTTTCTTCTGATTTTTCTTCATAAGTTGTTTTGAAATAAAATTCACTTATATATCTTATAACATCCATCCTATAACATTAATCATCTTTACCTTTTGCAGGATATTTTATTGATCTTGAAATATTGAAATTAACAGTTTGATCATTGATGTGCATTATTAATTCTCCTTTCTGCACATCTATCATTACTCTTCNCTTAAAAAGGTTTACATATTGATCTAATTCCTCTTCTTGCTCATGTTCCAAATATTTTTCTTCAGATTTTTCCTCATAAGTAGTCTGAAATGACATTCACTCAGATATCTTATAACATTCATCTTCTTTACCTTTTGCAGGGTATTTCATTGATTTTAAAATGCTAAAAGTAATAGTTTGATCATTGATAAGCATTGTTAATTCCCCTTTCTACACATCTATCATTGCTCTTCCTGTGGCTAGGAAAGATCTCCCCAAAATGATAGGTATCTCTTTATCTTCCTTCATATCCNTCTTTACCTTTTGCAGGGTATTTCATTTATTTTGAAATGTTAAAAGTAACAGTTTGATCATTGACGTGCATTATTAATTCCCTATTCTGTACATCTATCATTGCTCTTCCTGTGTCTAGGAAAGGTCTCCCCAAAATGATAGGGATCTCTTTATATCTAGCATAATGAAATCAATAGGAAAGATAAATTGATGCACTTTCACTAGGACATCTTCTATAACTACTTTAGGATAGATTATTGAACGATATACTAACTGCAGAGTTACAGTAGTAGGGGTTATTTCTCCTAATCCCAATCTTTTAAAAATTGATAATGACATAAGATTAATGCTTGCACCTAAATCACATAAAGCTTTCCCATAAAATCTGTTTCCTATTACACATGGAATTGTAAAGCGACCATGATCTTAAAGCTTTTCAAGAAGTTTCTTCTGAATTATAGCGCTAACTCCTCATTAAGTGCAACAGTCTCATTATCTTCAAACTTCCTTTTTCTATTGAGAATATCCTTCATAAACCTTACATAGCTTGGCATTTATTCTAATACTTCAGCAAATGAAATATTGATTGTAAGCTTCTTAAATAGTTTTAAAAATTTTGAAAATTGCTTATCCGACTTTTATTGTCAAAGTCTCTGAGAAAATAGAGATGGTGGTTTTTATAAATTAATTTTCGGCGGAGAAATAGGTCTTTCAGAATCTTTTGGAGCATCCTATTTTGATTCTTCAATTTCTTCTCTCTCTACTTCAATCTTGTTTTGAACTCTACCTTCCAACTCTCTTCCGCTTCTAAGTTGTACGGCTTTAACTTACTCTTTATTCTGGTCTTTTGGATTTGATTCAGTATTACTAGGAAGTGTTCCTTAGGATCTATTACATAATTAACTTGCGATTTGCCCAAGTTGATTCTCAATATTTCTAATTGTAGCTCCTTGACTTTATAACTGATTACCTATTTGTAACACCACTACTTCAATAGACAACTTCTTATCCTTAAATTGTGTATTACTGTTGATACCTGGAGGATAAGTAGATCTATAATTATTATTCCCTTGGTTATTACAGTTTCCTAATGGGTTTACTTGGTTGTTCCCCCATTGCTGATTATTACCATCCAAATTGTTATTCCAGTTAAAGTTGGGATGGTTCTTCCAACCTGAGTTATAATAATTGAAATATGGGTTATTTAGCTTATTATTTATGACATTCAAAGTTTCTAATGATGCTTGAGAATCTACCATTTGGTCTAATGAATTCTCTTCAATCAAGAAAATTGGTTGAGAAAAATTCATTTCAAATTGGTCTAACTTCCTTGAAATTGGAGCAACTTGATTTACTAACATAGTAAATACATCAGTTTCATGAATGTTAGCTACTTTCTTTGGATTTACCCTCTCAGGAGGTCATTAAAAATTATTGGTAGCCATCTCTTGAATTAAAGCATAAGCGTCATGAAATGGTTTTGACATCAATGAACTACCAACAGCCGCATCAATAATAGACATAAGAGAACCAATTAATCCATTATAAAATTTTTGAATTATTAACCAATCTGGTTTAGCATGGTGTGGACACTTTCTTAAGTGTTCTTTAAATCATTCCCATGCTTCATAAATATATTCCCATTTAAACTGTTTAAAAGATGTAATATCATTTCTAAGTTTCGTAGTTTTTTTATGGTGGAAAATACTTAGCAAGAAATTTTTGTGCTAAATCACCCCAAGTTTTGATAGATCCAGATGCTAACGAGTTTAATTACATCTTAGCTTTATCCCTTAGTGAGAAAGGAAATAACCTAAGTCTTATGGCATCATTTGAAACACCATTGTATTTAAATGTAGCACACAGTTCTAGAAAATTGATAAGATGTAAATTTGGATCTTCAGTTGGTGATCCCCCAAGCTGATTATTTGATACCATTTGGATAATATCAGGTTTAAGCTCAAATGAATTAACCACTAGAGTAGGTTTTTGAATACTACAATAAAGTTCATTTACAGTAAGGTTGACATAATCTCTTAAAGGTCTAAACTCTTGATGAATTTCAGCATTTTGATTATTTTGGTTTGCTATTTCTGTAATTTTTTTTGGATTTTTCAAGATTTTTAATTTTTTTGATTTTTTTGATTTTTCTAATAGTTCTTTCTAATTTAGAATCGTAGAGCACTAGTCCTTCCGAACCTGAACTATGCATACACTAAAATAAAATAAAAATAAAATAAAATAAAACATACAAAATAAGATACAATATTTAAAGTTTAAATAATACTTTCTAAAATAGAAATTTAGTTAGTTTTCTTCCCCGGAAATGACACTAAAAACTTGATCCTGACTCAATGCTTATGCACATTATAACAATAGCTCTGATGGTATTTTTCACTTATATTTCCTTATTTTGCAACAAAACCAAAAACTTAATCCTGAACAAAAATAAGAATTTAACTTTTTAACTTATATATATTTATATTATGATACTACACAAGTATACTTATCGTTATCAAGAAATATATGACTTTTTGATTAAGACATGAATATCAAACCCTAGGGAAGATTATGCAATATCCATTTTTTAGAATGTTTTTCTATTTTTAAAAAGATAATTACTTAAATTAAAAATGATTTTTTAGGAATTTAAAATTTAAATATTTTTGGTATTATTGATATTTTAACGAAACACTAACAACTTAAAAAGATAACTAATATTTTTGTAGAAGAAAAGTAAGAAAATATCTTTCTTCTTATCATGAATCAGTAATAAGTATAGGATCAATACTCTCCACAACTTCCATTCAAAACTTAATTACTTATCATTTTAACAAGAAAGATAATGAGAACTACTTAAAATCCATGGAGAAAACAAAACCACACTTTAGTTTAAAAGAAGAAATCATTATCTAACCAACAACAAGTCTCGATTAAAACCAAAAGTAGTCTAAAAAAAAAGATAAAAACCTATCTTAAGTCCTCCACCAAACTCTTAAAGTTCCTTTGAATCTTCTTTCTCTTTTTACAATCACTCAAAACAAAATAACAAAAAGGATAAAGTAAATAAAAAGTTGTTCCTGAAAATCTCTCTTCAAAATAAAATAACAAAAAGGATAAAGTAAATAAAAAGTGGTTCCTGAAAATCTCTCCGAATTAACTCCCTAGAGAAGAACTTTCAAAACTTGCCAATATTTTCAGGACTCTTTTCCAAGTCCTCCNTCGTGTCCAAAATTTCAAAATTTTCTTGAACATAACTTGAATCTTCCTTAAAAAGGTTTACACATTAATCTAATTTCTCTTCTTGCTCGTGTTCCAAATCTTTTTCTTCAAATTTTTCTTCATAAGTAGTCTTGAAATTGCATTCGCTCAAATATCTTATAACATTCATTCCATAGCATGCATCATATCNCTGGAGGTTTTTCAATAGATGAACAAAATGATTTATCTTTGTCTATCATGTCCAAAACTTCAAAACTTTCTCTAACATAGTTTGAATCTTCCTTAAAAAGATCTTCACATTGATCTAATTCCTCTTCTTGCCCATGTTCCAAACTTGAATCTTCATTAAAAAGGTTTACACATTGATCTAATTCTACTTCTTGCTCGTGTTCCAAATTTTTTTCTTCATAAGTAGTCTTGAAATGACATTCACTTAGATATCTTATAACATCCATTCTAAGACATTCATCATCTTTTCCTTTTGCAGGGTATTTCAATGATCTTAAAATGTTAAAAGTAAGAGTTTGATCATTGACACACATTGTTAATTCCCCTTTTTAGACATCTATCATTGCTCTTCTTGTGGCTAGGAAAGGTCTCCTCAAAATGATAGGTATATATTTATCTTCCTCCATATCTAGCACAATGAAATTAATAGGAAAGATAAATTGATCCACTTTAATTAGGACATCTTCTATAACTCTTTTATGGTATGTTATCAAATGATTTGCTAACTGCAGAGTTACAGTAGTAGGGGTTATTTCTCCTAATCCCAATTTTTTAAATATTGATAATGGAATAAGGTTAATGCTTGCACCTAAATCACATAAAGCTTCCCATAAAATTTGTTTATTATTGCACATGAAATTGTAAAGCTACCAGGATCTTTAAGCTTTTCAGGAAGCTTCTTCTGAATTATCGCGCTGCACTTCTCACTAAGTGCAACAGTCTCATTATCCTTAAACTTACTTTTTTTGTTAAAAACATCCTTCATAAACTTTACATAGCTTGGAATTTGTTCGAAGGCTTCAGGAAATCGAATATTAATTGTAAGTTTCTTAAATAATTCCAAAAATTTTGAAAATTGCATATCCAACTTTTGCTGATGAGGTCTCTGACGAAATGGAGGTGGTGATTTTTCCAAATCATTTTTCAATGGAGAAATAGGTCTCTCAGAATCTTTTAGAGCGTCCTCTTTTGATTCTTTAATTTCTTCTCTCTACATCAATTTCTTTTTGAGCCCGACCTTCCAACTCTCTTCTGCTTCAAAGTTGAACAACTTTTACTTGTTCTTTATTATGGTCTTTTGGATTTGATTCAATATTACTAGGAAGTGTTCCTTTGGATCTATTACATAATGAATTTGCTATTTGCCCAAGTTGATTCTTGATATTTCTAATTGTAACTCATTGACTTTGTAATTAACTTCTTGAATAGACAACTTCTTCTCCTTAAGCTATGTATTACCGTTGAAACCTGGAGGATAAGTAGATCTATAATTATTATTCCCTTGGTTATTCCAATTTCCTAATGGATTTCCTTGGTTGTTCCCTCATTGGTGATTATTACCACCCGAATTGTTATTCTAGTTAAAGTTGGTATGGTTCTTCCAACCTGGGTTATAATAATTGGAATATGGGTTATTTTGCTTATTATTTATGCATTCAAAGTTTTTAATGATACTTGAGAATCTACCATTTGGCCTAATGAATTCTCTTCAATCATGGACATTAGTTGAGAAAAATTTATTCCAAATTGGTCCAACTTTCTTGAAATTGCAGCAACTTGATTTACTAACATGGTAAGTGCATCAGATTCATGAGTGTTGGCTACTTTCTTAAGATTTACCCTCTCAGAAGGACATTGAAAATTATTAGAAGAAATTTGTTTAATTAAAGCTTAGGCGTCATGAAATGATAGAACCACCAGCAGCGGCATCGATAATTGATCTAAGAGATCCAACTAATCCATTATAAAAAGTATGAATTATTAACCAATATGGTATAACTTGGTGTGGACACTTTCTTATGAGTTCCTTAAATCTTTTCCACGCTTCATAAATAGATTCCCCTTCAAACTGATTAAAAGATGTAATATCATTTATAAGCTTTGCACTTTTTGATGGTGGAAAATATTTAGCAAGGAGTTTTTTTGCTGAATCACTCCAAGTTCTAATAGATCCAGGTGCTAACGAATTCAACCACATCTTAGCTTTATCCCTCATTGAAAAAGGAAATAACCTAAGTCTTATGGCATCATATAATACACCATCGTATTTAAATGTAGCGCATAATTCTAGAAAATTGGTAAGATGTAAATTTGTATCTTCAGTTGCAAATCCCCTAAACTGATTATTTGATACCATTTAGATAATAATAGGGCAAATGAGAAGCCACTATAGTAGGTTTTTGAATACTACAATGAAGTTCATCTACAGTAGGGTTGACATAATCTCTTAAGGTCTAAACTCTTGATGAATTTAAACATTTTGATTATTTTGGTCTGACATTTCTAAAATTTTTTTGGATTTTTCAAAATTTATGATTTTTTTGGTTTTTCTGATTTTCTTAATAGTTTTTTCTAATTTAGAATCGTAGGTCACTAGTCCTTCAGAACCTGAACTACACATAAAACAAAATAAAATAAAATAAGATAAGATAACTTAAAGTTTAAATAAGACTTTCTAAAAATAGAAATTTTGCTTTTGATTCCCTGGTAACGACGCCAAAAACTTGATCCCTAGATACTGTTAATATGCAAAGTACAACACAAATTCAGAATATATTTCACTTTTATTTCCTTACTTTACAACAAAACCAAAAACTTGATCCTCAAGAACAATAAGAATTTAACTTTTTATATATGTTGGGATACTACGCAAGTATACGTATTGTTATCAAGTAATATAGGACTTTTTGATTAAGACCTGAATATCGAATCCATAGGTAATTTATACAATATGCACTTTTAGAAAACTTTCTACATTTAAAAAGACAATTACTTAAACTCAATATATTTTGTAGCAATAAAAATTCAAATATTTTTGGTATTTTTGATATTTTGACAAAACATTAACAACTTAAAAAGATAACTAGAGTATTGTAGATGAAAAGCACTTAATAAGAAAAACATATTTCTTATTATCATGAATCAATAACAAGTATAGCAATTCTATTATGGAAGTATGCAAATTGTGTTGTGCCAAATCGGAGCAATAATATTCTTTACCCTTACTCGAGTTGCTATAAAGAACATTGGCTAATTTAATGTTTGAACAGTTCTGAAGACCAGCTAGGCAGAGAAGATACTAGATCTCACTCTAGAGTTCTCTCATTTCCCTCCACCTTGGGGCTAAAATCTTATATCAGAACCTATAAAATAAACCAAGTTATGGGCTTTAACAACTTTAAAGTCCTCTAACTCTACACCCTTTAATGAATATTTTCCTATTTATTTGCACTCAATCTTATGAACTACAATCTCGTTCATACAACGTCATGTGATTCTTTCCAATTATTGACTGAGACAATCTCAGCCCCATTCTTACATGTTCTCACAACAAAGTTTAACATCTGGTTTGGCCAAATCAAGAAGTAAATGAAGTGTATGAATTTAAATCATCAAAACTTCTTCCAACATTAAAGATCAATAATCTACACAATACAATTACTTATCATTTTAAGAAGAAAGATAAAGAAAACTACTCAGAATCCATGGAGAAAATAAGGCCACACTTTAGTTTAAAAGTAGAAATCATTGTCAAACCAACAAGTCTCAATCAAAACCAAAAGTAGTCTAAAAATAAAATGATAAAAACTTATCTACAGTTCTCCGCCAAACTCTTAAAGTTCCTTTAAATATCTTCTCTATACAATCACTCAAAATAAACTAACAAAAAAGATAAAATAAAAGTAAAAGTGGTGTCTGAAAATTTGTCCAAACTAACTCCTCAAATTGATGAACTTTCAAGACTTTTCAAGTATTTTCAGGTCCCTCTTCTAAGTCCTCTCTTCTTTCTTTTATAGTTTTCTAAGAGGTGCCTTGGAAACTCTTGAAAATATGTCCCAATTCAATGTATTTGCCAAAGAGATGCATCCTTTCGTGATAATTTTCATCCATGGTAGTTATAACCACTTATTAAGCTAATGGGTGCCTCAAAAAATTCTTTAAAATTCACAAAAATTGACTTTCTTGTCTAGTAACTGCCATTGTCGCTTAAGCACAGTTCCTTTGGTGCTTAGGTGTGGCCTTCTCAATTTAACTGGCGCTTAGGCGCTAGAACTCATTTACACATTTTTCACCTTTTTGCTCCAAATTTGATCCTTTTTCACTCCTTTAAACATTTTTCACTTTTTTTTATTTATATATGTAAGAAAAACATAAAGATACCTTCCATTAAAGCACAATATCTCAAAAATAGGTATAAAATGCATCTAAAAATACTATATATTTTTGGTGTATCAGCCATCTCTTCCATTCTTTTCTCCATTTGGCTAATTTGCTCATCCTTCAGGAAGATAAACTTACACAGATCATCTACAACTTTCTCTTCAATGAGAGGTTGAGTGTCGCACATAGATGTAGTGGCTCTAGTTTGGATGACATGAATGTCCATGAAGTCTTCCTCGAGGTAATAGTTAAATTCAAAATATTCATCATCCTCGTCATCAACGAAACTCCACGTTCTCATGCTAACTCAAAAATCTTGATCCTGAGCTTCTCAACCTTTTCATCAATTACTCATTTGTGTATCTTCTTGAGATCTAGGTGACTCTGTTGAACATCCTCCATTGGATCATCTAACTTGGTAGCAATAGCTGTGACGATATCAGATAATTTAAACCCTTTCTTCATTCCATGATTCTGCCCTACAGGCTCACTGAATTGTATTGGTATGTCAACCTTGGGTACCCCTACCCTTTTCTTCAACTATGATGTATTGAGACAAGGTGTCTTAGTAGAGGTCTCCACGTCGAAGAGAGGCATGCTTCCCATGGTGAGAACCAAATACAGTATCGGATAACCTCTTCATCTTTTCCTACAAAACTTTAGAGACATCCTTATGACTGGTAATTGGTAGAATTCTCGAACCCAGACGTGACTTAACCGGTTGACGGCCTGTAGGTTTTGGAGTAACATCGATAGAATCGATGGCAATGACGGTAGTATAAATTCTACTTCCCAGGTGAAACCTGATGGGAATCTGAGCAGGCAATGTTTCAATTGATCTTTGAGCTTGTTTGGCAAATCTGACATCTCTTAAAATTCTTTTCTTCAAGCGAGGGGATACCGCACATCCCACTAGTTTATGTAATTCAATAACAAAACAACCTTCCTTGGCAATTAATCTCTAGAACACTGTACTGACTTGGGTGATAGGAGTGGGCTTCTTCCTCTCCCCACCATTTCCATGAGGTCACAGTAAGGTAGCAAAAATTTTTTGGAAACTCTCGTAACTATTAGTATCCATTAAGTGATGGAACCTACTCCCTCGCAGAAGCGGATAGGTCTCTCATAATCCTCATTCCTCCTGATGAAGAATTTCATCAACACACATTTCTTTAGAAATCAGGGCTTTAGTAGCCCTCTAAATTTTTGAGTTGCAGTTCCTTCCTTGATTTTGGTTTAACACAGCAGTCCTCAAACTTGATCCATTTTCAAATACTAACGGCGGAACATCCATTCCTAACAGACGGGTCTTCGACGATCATAACGTCTTTTCTCTTAACAGACATGATAATGGTCGTTACCTTCTTGTAAGAAGGGAAATCCTATAGATAGTTTAGGTTGAACTCAGCAGATGACTTCTGAGCTTCTAGAGCAACAACTTTCATTATGATGAAGGGAGCTTTCCCGAGGATGACCTCGAGATTTTCAAACCCAGCTCCAAACTTGATGGGGCGGGGTGACGTTACGGGCATTACGGCTTGTCGACAGGTTGCACAAGAAAGTGAGCATTGGGAATGCCATTGCAGCAGCTTCAAAAAGAAAGCTCTAGGGTTACTTATTTGGCCAATACCTTGTAACTCTAGTGCGAGCACTAAAAATTAACAAAGGTCGATCTGTAGACTTGGCGAGTCTTTATTTAATTTGTGAAGATTTTAAAGTTTAGTAAAAATAGTTTGAAAGTGGAAATATTTAATTAATATATGAAAAGTTAAAGAGAAAGTGTAGCGCGATACGATTTGATTTGATTTGCAAAACAACAAATCAAAGTCAAGGGGAAAGTGAAGTTTAGGACACAGTGCGAGGTCGACTTCACAACACACAATGCCCAAGCAGAACTAGCCCAACAACACACCTATTAGGGGTCCGACCCCACATAAAGCTAAAAAGTCCTAATGAACTACTGAACCTCTTTGTTGAAAGGTGGTTAAATAGACGGTCCTGAAGTCCAAAAGAGTTAACCGTAATTACCCAAGAAAGAAATGGGTAAAGTACGTCAATAAAAGAAAGGTAATTTAACCCATAAGGGACATAAACACTTTACCGATGTGTGAAGATAATATTCTTTGATTAATATGGAGAGAGAAACTAGTCCCCAATGGAGTTTCCAGAAGCTGTCGACACTTAAAACTTGAGGAGTTGCCCGTTGAAGGCTGTTGGTTGCCAGAATCGAAATCCAATCACCCACTTTGGAAAGACAATTAATTTACATATATATATAGTTTAGAAAAATATGAAATCAAACTAATTCCATAATTTTCATAGCTCAAATGAAAAATACTACACCTCAAACTATGCATCTATCTCAAAAGATAAATACAAGACTTAAGTGTGAGGGTGAGGCTCGATCAAATAAACTAAGAAATATATGACATCCGTTTGGTCTGCAAAATCATTTTATTATAAGCCGACAAGTTCACCTATTTAATATGAAAAACTAAATAGGGTTTATATTAAGCTGGGTTTGGAAAAGTTTCCTATAAGGGCTAGCTCCTATAGTTAATTACATCTTAGATAACTGAAGTCACCTAAGAAAACTCTCGATAAAAATCAGAAGATATTATCTTCAAAAAATTCAATGGAATAGTAATTTTCAATGAGATTTGAAAAAGAGGTGTGAAAGGGAATGACTCAAATTTAGGATATTTATTTTTAGAATTCAAAGGAGGAGAGACTAAGGGAGATCACAGATCCTGAGGAGAACCTTGGTGACTTCCCAAGCTATCCTACAGTTGGCTTCAATTTAGAGAAGAAATATTTAAATATTTCATCCTGCTAGTTTTATTTAATTAGGGCTTACATCCGTGTGAAATGATCACACAAATAACCTAGAAGATGTGAGGATTTAGGTTGCGATGAATGACAACCTCGGAATCCTAAAACAATTTAGGGCTTATATTGTGTATCAGAGTCATACAAAGGCCTAAAGAAAAGTTGAGGATTTATGTCACACTAGGCGGGCAACCTTAAAGTCCTATGGTTTGTTATTTAATTCTAAGGAATGATTTAACTGATGTAGATATGTTTCACTATTGAAGATGGCCGCACTACACAAAAGACTAGCTCCAAGCTCCTCATCATGGCGAGTTTAAGTTTTCTAGTGTTTCAAGTTTTGATGTCAAGTCAAATGTCCTAAGGTTATAGTTATTTAAATATTATAGGGAATATTAAAGTTAATTAGAGTGACACCAGTTAGGATCCTACAATTCCTTCGTTCCAACACCACTATTTTCTTTCAGACTCACTTAGTCCAAGTTAATTTTCTAAACTCAACTTAATTAGTTCCATACTCTCATTTAGATCATGAGAAGTCTCGTTAGCAACCAAAGATTACCTTCTCTGAGGGGTTCTCGATCATTTGATAGAAATGTTTTAATTTAGTTGTCATTTTTGTTTTGTTTTGTTTGTGATTAAATTTTTAGTTGTCTTATATTTTGAATGTTGTGGAAGTGAATTTTATCTATTTAATTTTTAACATTTGGTTTTGGTTGTGCGGCTATCCTAACAGTCTTGGTTTTGGCATGCAAGGTGACATCATTGTTTAACATGCAAGTTCGAAATAAGAAGTAAGGAAAGGTAAATGTAATAATTTAAAAGCATATCTATCGATTCTTCTCGTTCCTCCATTTTAAAGGTTAGCCTTAGCAGTGTATATATAAAATTTTGTAAAAAATCAAAATTTATGGAGTAGATGAAGGTATAACTACCAAACCCCAAGTTATGACCTTATTTAGTCCTGGAAGAACTTAGTGGATGATTTTAGAACAAAATATGGCAAGTTCAATTTGCCCTTTAAAATATCCAAAAGATTTCAAAGCCTTTGTGGAATGAATTTGAACTACTCTGAGGATCTCTTGAATTATTTCGCGGTCATTTATAACTTCATCACATTGTTCCATTAATCATCCAAGGTTAGAGCGTGACTACTCTATTGCCCAGTGGAGTTGGACAATCTAATTATCCCAAGGATAGGATGCATAATCAATTGATATTTCATTTAAGGGTTGTGTGGGTGAGTGCCCTTAAGGCAGGTTTGAGTCATAAAAAATTATGGTGCCCACAATTAAAGTCAGACTTATAGTGTTTAAGGATGTTAATCACCAATCATATTATCTTCTAAATTCAATCAATTGAGTTTAGACATCGAGTCTATGTAACTACCAAGCCCTTAATACTCATAATAAGGAAATTGATGGTGATTAAGATTTTGGTTTAAGTGACATATGTTCTTATTTGAAGATTACATCATCATCAATTTTAGGCCTAAGATAAGTAAATAATCATCTTCCTTGCTTAAGCCCATCACTTATGAATCATTTGATTTTGATTGACTTCCAAGTCATGATGATTAGGGGAATTAGAATTTTTTTTCATATAATAGAAAAGGTGGCAAGTGAGTTTCTACATTTTAATCTCATTGTATTTCAATCATTTAAACATGTTCATTAGGATCAAAATTACCCATTTTCCCTTTGTTAACCCTAAATTTTGATTAAGGCACCAAAATTTAAGTTACCCCTTTGCCTTTTGGGCTTCTCACCTCATAACTCATTAAGCAAAATTCAAATGACTTTTAGAATTTAGAGTATACTATCCATGGGTCAATTAAAACATCAAAGGAGAAAATGTGGGTTTCCAAAGTTTAATTTAAATAATCATTTAAACTTAAAAGGTAGTATTTTCAAAGTTAATTTTACTTAACTATCCAAAATAAGGCTTTTTATTCATGAGAAAATTACTAGAGGTCCCCTTAGATTAGAGAAACACTTAGAAAAAATTTTATGATTTTTTTATTATAATTATTTTAAGCTTTTGAAAATTTATTTTTAACTTGGAAAAATTAGGAAAAATATCTTAATGAGTTATAAGTGACCAGGGAACAATTAGGCACATTTTGAAATATTTTTTATATTTTTAGAATTTTTAATTATTTTAAATTAATTTTAATTTGAAATATAACTCAAAAAGCTAATATTTTATCAACAAAAACTTTTATTTTTCCAAAGTGCCCCTGATCACAAGAAACTCAAAAAATCACTTTTCATAACTTTTCCAAGTTTATTTAATTTATTATAATTATTTTTGTACAAAAATACAAGGTTTTTTAAAAAATCAACTATAGTGCTCAAACTTAGTCAAATAATTTTAAAATTTTTACAATGGCTAAACATTATTTTTATACACAGTGTGGAATTGATTTTATCAATTTCCGATTTGTATTTAATTTCCATAAATTACTACAATATATATACACTTAAGCAAATATAAAAATTTATAAAATTATTCAAGCCATCATGATATTTTTCCTAAGCTTCTCTTATCATAGGAAACCTACTAAAATAATTTTTGTAATTTTTTTAGGGATATTTTTATTTATATGATTAATTAAAGCCAAAATGGCACTTAGGCTTGAAAATTAGGGTCAAAAGCTCTGAGGTGTTCTCTGACCTTGGAAAAATCAAAGAAAGTGCCCTCTGTAATGAGGAGCCAACCCTAAAAATTTCAAGCTAGAGTGAGTAGTATTTAATCATAATGAATTAAAATAACTTAGAGATTATTTAATTACTTAAAAATCATATACTTGGCAAATAAATTTTATTTTTTTTCCACATTATTCTCCTCTGTTCACTCAGTAAGAGGGTATTTTTTTTTTTATAATTTTTCTAGAGAAAGATATAGATTTTTGAAGTTTAGACATTTTAATAAATGCAAAAAATTCATATTTTTCTATTTAACATGCGGCGCTACCTCAACGTACAGCGACATCAGAAAGTGACATGGCGCTCTGCCATTTGAAGCTGCCATCCACCTCATCTGCCATGCAGCCTGCCTTTTCACTAAATCCCCTCATCCAATGTGATCTCAGCCGTCCATGGAATAAATGCATGATTGGACGACATCCGTTCATCGTTCTCAAATGACCTAACCCATGAGCCGTTCACATTAAAACCATAAGATCTTCGTCTAGACTCAACCAAATTATGTGGGGTTTGTTCCTGCACCTTCATCTACTCAATAAAACCACATCTATATGGCTTATACAGTATGAAATACAGTAAATACATATGGAGAATCAAAATAGGCTTAGGTTATAGTTAGAGCTCAATACCTTTGTCTGAGAGAGGAGGCCTCAATTGGATGGTTGTGGTAGCTTCTATTAGGTCCAACAAACCTCTAGATGATATCTCAGGCCCTGGTAAATTATCTAGCTATTTTTTGACCAAGCTCAATTTTAGGTGTTGATCAAAGTTTATGCTAGGGGCTCTCTTCGATGGAACTTCTAGGGGGAATCAACTCCACTCACGTTGGGGATGGTGTGTGTATAGTTAATTGGAGTTTGGAAAACTGTGGAAGTCTGGGGAGATCTGTCCTGGTTTTAGGATAAATTATAAACTCAAAATTTAGCTCTCACAGTGGGAACCAGAGGAAGAAATGGTTGCAACAGGCTTAGGAGTTCTTGGAGAGTGTTTTAGAGCAATTGGGCAGAGTCTCCCTAAGGAAATTGGATCTCTTCCCTTTTGACCATGGGAGGGGGTTTAAATAAAATGGCTTGGGGTGGCTATCAGAGCCAATTAGTGGGTGCTAAATGATGCTTATGTGGAGGGTTTCAAAGTGCTAAAAATAATTAAAAATGGTCAGCTATAATGAGTTAGTTTGGGTTTGATTTTAGGCATGGTTTTTGGCTACTCTGGTGACTAGGGCAGCTGGCCATAGTAGGGGAGGTGCTCAAGTGGCTTAGGAACCTCAGAGGAATCTGCCACAATAATTAATTTGGGCTAGTGATGAGTTTTGGCAAAAATATCTTTGGCTTAAGCAATTTAGGAAACAAATCCCTTGATTTTGGGGACCTTTGGTCCATGGCTTACCTAAGGTGGGCTAAGTGGGTCTAGCCTGGTCACTAGAGTGCATCTAGTGGTTGTGGGGTCATCAATTTGGTCTTCTTGGCATGGCTAAGTCGATTTTGGTGCATGGGTTCAATTTGAGTCAAATTGGCTTGAAGTTGGATTTGGGTTAGGCTAGCCATGGCATTGAGCACAATTGATTGATCAATTAGGTTTGGATGAGTTCCACAAGGAGTTTAGAAAAGTTTTGAAGTGATTTTAAATTGATTTTGGAGGTTCAATTTGAGGGATTTTGGCATTTGGTGAGTTTAAATTAGGCTAGAGTTGGTTTACGTCCAAATTTATGGTCGAGGGGAATATCATGAATAGTTCTCAACATCAATTGGGTATCAATTTTGGGGTTTAGGTATTCAATTAGGTGATGGTTAATTTGGGGAAAATTGGAGTTTTGGACTTTAGTTGAATTTAGGTGAAATTGAAGCTTGATAAAGGCCAATTTAAGGTTCAATTTATCGTGAGGGAACATTTCAAAGAGTTTATAATGAACAATTGAGGCAATTGGATAGATTTCGGGGTTCAATATAAAGGGATTTGATCTTGGGACAAATTGGGGCATTTTGATTTAGGTTGAAATTGGACTCAAATGTGGGTCAATTGGACTTCAATTTGGTTTTAATCAAGCTTGATCATGATTAATTTAAATTTAGAATTGAAATTTTGGGAAATTGGGGTCAAACTGATGGACATTTGGGGTGAATTTGGGGAAATTGGGTCTTTAAGGGCAATTTTGGTGGTTTTGGTCAAAATTGTCAAATTGGCCAAATTGGGTTCAATGGAAGGTTCCGAATTGGTTTTGGGGACATTTGAGATGATTTTGAAGGTTTTAGGAAGGTTTGGGCTATCAATGGCACTTTTGTAATTTTGGCAAATTTTGGGAATTTGGGTAATTTTGAGATTTTTCAGATGTTTTGGGCAATTTGGATAAATGGTTTGAAATGATTTTTGAAAAAAAATCATTATTTTTGGGGAAATTTGGGATTTTGACCAATTGTATAGGTAAATTGGGTAGGTTTGTGGGGGCAAAAGGCTAAGTTGAATATTTTGGTGAAATTGTGGTGCCAACCACCCTATATGAGCCATGGACCAATAGAATCCCCATTTGGGCCCTCTATGTACTGGTCTTAGCTAAACCCAAACCTAGGGCTAGTGGGTCTAGGGGACCATCTACACAAGTCTCCCAAATATCAAGAGATCAAAGTCAACAAATTTTTGGGTTTAGGGTTCTGAGTGAAAGAGAGTGCAAGTGAACTAGCTCCAAACCAACACACATGGTCAACCTTAAGGCCAGACATTCCTATGGGGATTCCCCTTGAGCTTCGTCATATTGACTCCACCTACTAATTGCTAGAGGTTAGGATCAATATGTTGAACTTCAAGTTGAGTAAAGAATTGTTTAGAGTTTCTAATGGTGAGGGTTCCTTTTCTTGTCCTCTAGAAATAGTCAATAGGAAATTCCTATAGTTAGACTCAAGGCTACTAAAGAGGAAGGACTAAATCTCAACCAAAAGTTTGGTCAATAGAGGCTTACTCATTGGAAGAACAGACAACGATAACTTTTTCTGACATTGACTTTTTGTTCGGTACAACCAAAATAATCGTACATTATACACCACAGTGAATATTAATGAAGCTACACTTTCAAGAGTGCTTATTGATCCTAGTGCCTCAATTAACATCATGAAGTTGAGAACCCTCTCATAATTGGACATTGACGCTTGTCCACTAACAAGAGATAAAATGATGTTACAAAGTATCAACCAACAGGGAGAACAAGATGTTGGATCAATTACGTTGCTTTTGAAGATGGCAAATTTGGTGAAAATGAAAAAAATTCACATCATTGACTCAGAAACTTCATTCAATGCCTTACTTAGTAGATCGTGGTTCTATGAGCATTAGATGGTCCCCTATTCATTACATTAATGCATTAAGTATCTACAAAAAGGACAAGAGTGTTGTAATATAAGAAATCAACATCCACTCTCAGTCCATAAAATCAATGTACATGAAGATGCTGCATACTATATTTCAATAAATAAATGATATTCTCTATAGATGTAGTAAGAAATACAAAAGAAAAAAGATAAAGACAAGCAAATGTGTGAAAAAGATCACAACAAAGAAAAACAAGTTGATAAAGATTTTTCGTCAACACCAACAAAGGATAATAATTTTCATCAGACTCACATCCGAGGTCAAGGTTGGGGACAAGAAAGAGAGAGGGAAAATCCAACGATTGACATGAAGAAATTGACAAATTTCAAGATATTTCTAGACTCTAAGAAGAAAAATAAAAAGAAAAGTCAACATTCGTAATTTCAAAAGAACCACAACTCAAGATATCTCTTGAAGAAGAAGATAAATAAATATAATTTGAGTCTATGTATTTAAGAATTTATCATTATATACATGTATGACCCTAACCCCAATTTCCCTATAAAAAATTTATAATTTAGTGGTCAAAGAAGTTTATATTGCGAATAGAAAACCTACATAATTTCAACTTGGTTTTACTTCTTCTAGTTCCAAGGCTAATGTAAAAGTAGAAGAAGAAAATCTAATGAAATCAATGAAAATCCCTTTTGAATCTTATTCTCCTTATATTCAAAAACTTGATCAAAATGGTTTGATGCCTAAACAATGGTCATTAGATCAATCTTATCTTTTTAAAAAATTGTGGAATAACAGCAAACAAAAGCATAACTCTAAAGAAGGTGTTGGATTTGGTACCTTAAAACATCTAGATGACACAATTTTGCTTGGTTGTGACTGAAGGATCTAATTCTGAGCAAACATCGGATTTTACAATCGAAGATGCACCGCCAAAATTTGAAGAAGAAATTAAATTGACAATGGATGAACTATATGAAATAAATTTTGGAATGGAAGAAAATTAGAAACTAACTTTTCTTAGTTTGTTCATTGATGACATTGAAGAAAAAGAAATAGTTCACTTGTAGAAAGAATACAAAAACTTCTTTGCTTGGAATTATGACGAAATGCCTGGACTTGCTCCAGAAGTTACAGTCCACAAACTTGGGATAAACCAAACTATAATTCCTGTTAAACAAGCTCCAAGAAGGATGAGTTTTAAAATGAAACAACAAGTCATTGCTGAAGTTAAGAAGCTAATCAAATCCTATTTTTTTCGAGAATAAAATTACCCAACATGGCTGGCTAACATTGTGCCAGTAACAAAGAAAAAATGTCAAATTTGGGTTTGTGTAGATTTTAGAGATCTAAACAAGGCTTGTCAAAATGATGAATTTCCTTTACCAATTTCAGATTTAATGATTGACATTGCATCAACACATGCAAAATTCTCCTTTATGGATGGATCGTCAGGATATAATCAAATCAAAATGTCTTTAGAAGATGAACCAAGCATAGCTTTTAGAACACCCATCGAGATACACTACTACAAAGTAATGCTGTTTGGATTAAAGAATGTTGGTGTTACCAATAAAAGGGCTATGACAAGAATTTTTGACAAAATTATCCATAATTAAGTTTGATGTTATGTGGATGACTTAGTTGTCAATAGTAAATGAAAAAAATGATCATGTGCATGATTTGAGAATTGTCTTCGAACGATTACAACAATTTAATCTTAAAATGAATCCTTAAAGTGCGCCTTTAGTGTCACATTAGAGATTGTTTTTAGGATTTATTTTTCAACATCGTGGGATCGAAATTGGCCCCCTCAAAATCAAAACACTTTTGAACATGCCACCCAAAAAAAAATTAACCCAACTACGATCTTTCCAAGAAAAATTTGCATACATACGACGCTTTATTTCTAATTTATCAGGTATGTGTCAATTCGACATAACACCTCTTGTTCTAGTGGCCCCTATGCTAGGGAGACCTCATATCCTTTTATACTATAGCATTAGAGAAATCCCTCAAAGGATTACCACTCAAGTTAATGATGAAGGTAGAGAAAATGCATTATATTATTTAAGTCATAGTTTGGTCCCACCTAAAATTAAAAAAAATTATAATTGCGAAGCATTGTTTAGCTTTAATCTTTGCAGTTCGAAAGTGAAGACATTATAGATTATCTAATAAGGTAAATATTATCTCAAGTGTTAACCCTTTGCAATATCTGATGACTCGACCAACACTTTCTGGAAGATAGGAAGATGGAAAATGATATTGCTCCAATTCGACATAACAATCGTACCGCTATGTGGTGTTAAAAGACAAATTTTAGCAAGCTTCTTAGCATCACACTGATACACCAAAATAATATATTATTTTAAGTATCTATTTTATGCTTATTTTTGGTGATATTACACTTTAAAAAAGGGTATTTTTTGTTGCAGTTATATCATTTTTAGGCATTTGGAGAAAAAAATGGCAAAAAGAATGAAATTTAGAACAAAAAGAGCCAATTTTGAATGATGGCGCATCATGCACCAAAAATCAGAGTGCTGGTGCATGTTGTGCCAGGAATAACTTTTTCAAATTAAAGTGATTCGAGATGAATTTTGTGCAAAAGTTCAAAGGGACACTTGTTCTACACATCTCTTGGTGTGATTCAATGCATCTAGACACTTTAGAAGTTTTTTTATGAAGGAATATGACTCTTGGATCAAATGACACATCTTTTAAATTCAAAGATGTTGAATTTTGAAGGGAATTTTGAATTCTTTTCCAAAAGAGTCAGCCCAAAATAAAAGAAGAAGACTTGAAGAGGAATAGCTGGGGGATGAAAAGAGAGGCTTTGATGTGTGGCGTGAAGATTATAGAGAGAGAAGAGGAGATTTTGTTCTAGGTTTGTAAGAAGAGAGGGAATGTGAGAGACATATTCTTCATTACATTTCTAAGAGAGAATTGGGAGGGTTTGTAAAGAGAGAAAGGCTTGGAGAGAACTTCTAGGGGTTTGCTTGGGAAGGATTGTGAGATAAGTTGTATTTTGTTTTCATTTGTTTTGTAAACTCATTTTTATATATAAAATTTATGTTTTATCTTATCCTTCTCATGAATTGTTAGTAGATTTCTTTAATCTTCTCCCTACTTTGAAGATATGGTTTTGTGAACAATATATTTTGTTTTCTACAATCTTAAATGATAATAATTTGTGATGACTTGAACTCCAACCTTCATTTACTTTTTGATCTTGCCAATTAAAATGTTAAGACTTGTTGAGAGAAATATGTTCTTAAATAAGATATGATTTCTACAACATAGGGAGAATCTCACTTGATTTCATGGGAGAGTATGTCATCAGTGGGATTGGGTGCAAATAAATAGGAAAATAAACTTTTGTTGGTTGTAGAATTGGAGATTTCAAGGTAATAGATTAAAACCCTCAATTTGGTTCAAATGATTCGATACTAATGCGAGATTGATAGCTCTCATGGGAGGGAGTAGTGGGACCTCTGAAGTGGCAGCCGGTATCTTCCCAACCTAATCACAAAATTAGGGGCGTAATTCTAGATTAGTCAATGTTCTCTATAGCACTCGAAAGAGGGTAAATATTATAATTGCTCCTATTTGGCACAAAATAGTTTATTTATATTTTCTTAAATGATTTCAATTTCTTCGCAAACCATACACTCATAGTAAAGAGGAAGGATGCTTTCTTAAATTTGAAGTTTCTGTCACAACAAAAACATTGTTTAATTTTCACAATTTTATTTATGTAAATTTAGTATATATTTTAGTTTAATTTCTGTAATCTTACATCTGCATTTTAATTAGCATTTACTTGAGTAGTCAATTTTCAAATTTTGCACTTTACTTTTATTTTTTATTTTTATTATAAAATAATTTCCATAATTTACTTTAAAATTTTCCAACTTCGCTGTGGGATCGATATTTAGAACACCATTAGAGCCCTTCATTACTTGCTCCACACGTATAATTGCGTTGATATTTAGGAGAAATTTGATAGTTTGAAAAAGAGTTTTAAGGGATAAATTATATTTATAAAAAGTGTTTTGTTAGGATTATAATCCATATTTATTATAAATCTGTTTGCATCATGTTTTTAGCGTCGTTAAGTGGTGTCAACTTCATAAATATTTGCATATACAAATCTCTGGTGTCAAGTTTTTGGCGCCGTTGCCGGGGAAATAATAGAAAATATTAGTATTTTATTTTATTTTATTTTATTTTATTTTATTTAAAAAAGAGAGATAGTGTGTGTTTGTAGTTTAATTGGAGCATTTTTTGTTTTAGTATGTTTGCTTATTTTAAATTACTTGCTTTATTTAGTTTATACATAGTGTAAAATTTGAAAATTTAGTATATTAAGACTTTGAGTTAGAAAGAGCTGTTAGAAAAATTCAAAACCAATAAAAATAGAAAGATTAGTTTAGCAAAATGGCTTGCAATTTAAATAATGTTGGAAATGAAAATGAACATCATCATAGACCTTTAAGAGATTATGCAAATCCTACAGCAGATGAAATTTATTTAAGTTTTTAAAATCCTATTGTAGCTGCCAATTCATTTGAACTTAAACCTTCTATTATCCAAATGGTACAAAATAATTAGTTTGGAGGAACACCTTGGAAGAACACCTAGTGAAGATCCTAGTTTTCACCTTGCTAGTTTTTTTAGAATTGTGTGCTACAGTTAAATATAACGCAGTGTCAAATGATGTAGACAGACTTAGACTTTTTACATTTTCACTAAAGGATAAAGTCAAGATGTGATTAACTCATTAGCACCTGGATCTATCAGAACATGGGGAGATTTATCAAAAAAATTATTATTAAAATATTTACCACCTTAAAAAATTGCTAAGCTTAGAAATGATATCACATATTTTTTTTAGTTGGAAGTGGAATTAATTTATGAAGCCTGTGAAAGATTTAAAGATCTCCTTAGAAAGTTTTCACACCATGCTTTGCCAAATTGGTTAATAATTTAAACTTTTTATGATGGGTTGGTTGGATCTCTTAGATCGATAATTGACGTTGCTGCAGATGTATCATTAATGTCAAAGCCATTCCATGAAACATATTCATTAATTGAAGAGATGACTACTAATAATTTTCAATGGCCCTTTGAAAGGGTATATCCACAAAGAGTAGCTAGTATACTTGATTCTGATGCAATATCTATTTTAGTTGCCCAAATAGCTATTATATCAAAAAGATAGATCGATATGGAATGAATTATTCTCAGACAGTACCTATGCTTGAGGAGAAATCATTGGGACAAATGATAGAATCTCAATATTCTTATGAGACTTTAAATGCAATAAACAATCGTTCTAATATTCCTTATGCCAATTATTATGATCCTTGTTGGAAGAATCATCCAAATTTTAGTTGGAGTAACAATAATTCTAATGCTGCAAATCTGCAATGGGGAAACAACTCTGCGAACCCATTGGGAAACTCCAAAAATAAAGGGAACAAAGCTTATAAACCTTATTACCCCCCAGGTTTTAATAATTTATAGAGTAAGGAGAAAAGTTGTCAGTGGAAGGATTGATATTGCAGATGGGTAGTCAATTACAAACTTAAGAAGTTGCTATCAGAAACATGGAAAATCAATTGGGATGTATTGCTAATGCACTTAGCAATAGACCTTCATCAACATTGCCTAGTAATGTTGAAGTAAATCCTAAAGATAAAAAAAAGCAAAATAAAGCTATTCAACAAAGAAGTGGACAAGAATTAGAAAATAGAGTTCAACAAAAAGTTGAAGTTGAAAAAGATGAGGTGGAAAATGAAAAATCTGGTGAAGATTTTCAGGTTGAAGCATAAAATCCTATTAAGCCAATGAAAATGACTATAGAAAGGCCACCACCTCCTTCCATTTGTTGAAGCTTTTGAACAAATGTCAAGTAATGTAAAATTCATGAAGGATATACATAATAAGAAATAGAAGTTTTTAGATAATGAGACTGTCGCACTCAACAAAGAGTGTAGTGCTATAATTCAGAAAAAGCTTCATGAAAAACATAAACATCCTGGAAGTTTTAGAATTCCTTGTGCTATTGGGGAACAATTTTATGGAAAAGCTTTATGTGATTTAGGAGCGAGTATTAATCTTATGTCATTATCAATTTTGAGAAGGTTGGGCTTAGGAGATATTTCACCTACAACTATAACTCTGCAGTTAGCTAATCATTCGATTACGTATCCTAAAGGAGTTATAGAAGATGTCATGGAAAAAGTTGATAAGTTAATCTTTCCTATGGACTTTATTGTATTAGATATGGAGGAAGATAAAAAAATTCCTATCATTTTAGGAAGACCGTTCTTAACCACTGGAAGAGAATTGATAGGTGTGCAGAAAGGAGAACTAACTACAAGAGATAGTGATCAAGAGGTTACATTTAATATTACAAAATTGATGAGGTACCCTGCTAAAGAGCAGGAGATTGAATGCTTCAGAATGGATATTAATGAATATTTAAGCCATGAATGTTTCAAGAAAACTTTTGAAAGGGAATTTAAAAAATAATATCTAGAAAATCAAGATGAGGATAAAATTCAAGATGAATCTATGAAAGTAAGTAAAGAGGAAATGGATTATGTTCAAGAAATATTTGAAATGTTGGATCCTACAAAAAGTAACAAGAATTTGATTTCATCTATTGAGAAACCCCCATTAATAGAACTGAAAACACTTTATACACATTTGAAGTATGCATTTTTAGGAGATTTATCTACATTACTTGTTATAGTATCCTCAGAATTAACTGATATGCAAGAGCAAGAGTTGTTGGAAATTTTGAAAAGATATGACATTAACTGATATTAATGGAATCAGTTATTTAATTTTTATGCATAGAATCTTATTACAAGATCAACAGAAGTTAAGAGCTACCCTCAAAGGAGATTAAATCCTATGATGAAATAAGTAGTAAATAAAAAATATTTGAAATGGTTAGATGTTGGAATAATATATCCTATTTCAAACATTGCTTGGGTTAGTTCAACTCTTTGTGTTCCAAAGAAAGGAGGTGTTACTGTAGTAACAAATTAGCATAATGAACTAATATCAACAAGACAAGTCACTGGTTGGCAAATCTGCTTAGATTATAGAAAATTAAATTCTGTCACCAGAAAGGATCATTTTCGTTTACCCTTTTTGGACCAGATGATGTTTAGATTAACTGGGCATAAATATTTTTTTTTCTAGGTGGATATACTGGTTATCATCAAATACCTATTGCTCTAGAGGATCAAGAAAAGACATCTTTTACTAGTCCTTATGAAACTTTTTCTTTTCGGTGAATGCCTTTTGAATTATGTAACGGACCTACAACATTTCAAAGATTTATAATGTCAATTTTCAGTGATTTGATTCAAAAAGGGATTGAAGTCTTTATGGACGATTTTTTTGTATTTGGAACTTCATTCGAAATATGTCTAAATCATTTAGAGAAAGTTCCGGAACGTTGTGAAAAGACCAATCTTGTATTAAACTAGGAAAATGTCAATCTATGATTGCAAGAAGAATTGTGCTTGGACATAAAATTTTAGAAAATGGCATGGAAGTAGATCCTGCAAAAACACAAGTTATATTAAACTCACTGATGCACCAAAAATATAAGCATTTCTTGACCCATATTTTTTATTCATTTTTGATGATATTGCACTTTAATGCAAGGTATTTTCTACGTTTTATTGCATATTGTTGATTTTGAGGACTTGAAGCAAAAATGAAGCAAAAAAGGATTGAATTTGGAGCAAAAATGGATAAGTTAAAACTTTGTTCAGCACCGCCGACGCCAGACTGAGCGCCGACGGTTCCATTTGACATAAATAATGGATTTAATTATGGACCTCTGGCGCCGATGATGCCAGGATGGGTACTGCGATGCCAGTGTTGATGGAAGCCTTGTTTCTAGAAGATTTGACAAATTTGGATGCTTTTTGAAGAGATTTTGGTTGCACCTATTGGAGAACCGACCTAGGCTCTATTTAAGGCATAAATTTGATCAGAAAAACCCCCCTTCGCACCATTTTGACTTCTTCCACTCATTTTCAATTTTCCTCTTCACAGAACTACATTCTACACTGCTCCATACCATTAGTTAGTTATTTTTTTATAGATTTGAGTTTTTGTGGTGATTTTAAGTGTGTAATTTTTCTCTAAGAAGTGTTGGAGAGGAAGAGAAGTGAGAGATTTCTTCTTCCAACATTTCCTAAGAGAGGCTAAAAAGGATTTGCTTTGAAAAAGACTTTCAGATAAGTGTTATTTGTTTATTATTGAAGTATGAACTTTCTTTTTTATATGACATTTATGTTTTGTTGTATATTTCTCATGAAGTCTAGGTAGATTCCTTTATTTTTCTCTCTATTCTGATATATGGTGAAATGAAGAAATAATGTGGATGTGCCAATATTAAAATTTAAAATAAATTGTGATAGTTTTTCGACTCCGCTCTTAATTTACTTTTCGATCTGGCCAATTGAATTGTTAAAATTTGTTGTGAAACATATGATCCGAAGAATGAAGTATGAGCTGTACAACAGAATGAGAATCACATTTAAGTCCATGAAAGAGTATTTCATTCATGGGATTATGTGCAAATAAATAAGGAAATATACTTTGTTCGATGTAGAATTGGAGATTTCGAGGGTGATAGACAAAAAATCCACAATTCAATCTTAGTGTTTAAAAACTAAAGCTAGAGTTAACCTTCAGGGGAGGGGAAGTAGGAGCTCTAGAGTGGGAGCCAATATCGTCCTAGCCTAGTCACATCTTCAGAGGAAGAGAAGTCTGAGCTCTGGAGTGGGAGCCAGTATCCTCCTAGCCTAGCCATGTATTTAAGGTACTAAACCTAAGATTAGCCAATGATTTTCTATAACACTGAATCAAGGTAGAGAATTAAAATTGCTCCTATTTAGCACAATACATATTTAAACTATTTATCTCATCACATTTCACCAAAAACTCATTGTAGTGGGAAAGGTACTTTTTCACATTAGAAAACTTCATCACATAAATATAGTTTAGTGGTTATTAATATAAAACCTGTTTTAAATTCTGATAGTAGTAAATAATTTAGCTTTGATAATACCTTACACTTTCAAAATTAGTGGCAGTAATTTCATTTGATTTATGTAATTTTCCTAGTTAATTTATCATTTCAAATTTAAACCTTCCCTCTGGGATTGATATTTGGAACTTAAAAAAAAAGTCTTATATTACTTGATAACGATACATATACTTGCATAGAATCCCAATTTTAAGTGCTTAACGTTAATAATCATAAAATAACATATCAAGTTTTTGATGTCATTGCAAAGCGGAGTTAACTTTATAAATTTTACACAACTATATTTTTTCGGGATCGAGTTTTTAGTGCTGTTGTTGGGGAAGGTAACAGTAAATTAAATAGATTTTGTAAATTAAGAAATTGAGAGATAAAAATATACAAATTAGAAAATATCAAAAAATTATAAAATAAAAAAAAAAATCTAAAGAGATATAACTATATATTTAAGAAATTTTTTCTTTGCTTATTATATTTGTTTATGTGAAATGTTGGATCTGATGGTTTAATACCTTATGATTCAAAATTAGAATGTACTATTAGAAAAATTCAAAAACAAAAAAAAAAGAAATTAAAATTTTGAACAAAATGGCAAATATCTTAGATAATCAAATAAATTAAAATTAACAAAGACCTATAAAAGATTATCTTAATCCAACAGAAGATGAACTTCACTTAAATTTTCAAAATCCTGATGTTGCTGCTAATTCGTTGAGCTAACCTATTATTATCCAAATGATACAAAATAATCAGTTTGGAGGAACACCTACTGAAGATCCTAACTTACATCTTGCTAGATTTCTTGAGATTTGTGCTACATTTAAATATGACGGACTGTCTGATGATGCTGTTAGGCATAAAATTTTTCCTTTTTTCAATAAGGGATAAAGCCAAAACTTGGTTATACTCATTAGCACTTGGATTTATTAGAACTTGGAGAGAACTATCATAAATATTCTTAACTAAATATTTCCCACCCTAAAAAACTGTTAAGCTTAGAAACGATATTACATCTTTTTGTCAGTTTGTAGGGGAATCAATATATGAAGCCTGGAAAAGATTTAAAGATCTCCTTAGAAAATGTACACAACATTCTTTACCAGATTGGTTAATAATTTAAACTTCTTAAAATTGATTAGTAGGATTACTTAGATTTATTATAAATGTTGCTGCTGACGGATCTTTACTGTCAAAAGCTTTTAATGAAGCATGCTTTTTAATAGAAGAGATGGCTGCTAATAATTTTCAATGGCCCTCTGAATGAGTAAATCATGAGAGAGTAGCTAGTATTCATGAATCTGATGCAATGTCTATTTTAGTCTCAAATGCTAGTATATCAAAATAGATTGATCAAATTGGAGTGAACTATTCTCAAATACTACTCGTATTAGAGGAAAATTCACTGGGACAGATAATTAATACTCAAACATCTTAGGAAACTTTGAATGCTATTAATAATTAAAATACAAATCCTTATTCTAACTATTACAATCATTGATGGAAAAATCACCTTAATTTTAGTTGGAATAATTATAACAATTCAAATAACCCATCAGGAAATTTAAACAATCTAGGAAATCCTAATCATCAACTTTATTATCCTCCAGGATTTAACTCTAACCCTAACCCACAACTTAAGCAAATGAAGTTAACGATGGAAGAGGTAATGTTGAATATAGGAAATCAAATACAGAATCAAGGGGCTGCTATTAAAAGTATTGAAAATTAATTAGAACATATTGCTACTGCACTTAGTAATAGAGATTCGGGAAATCTTTCGAGTATTGTGGAAGTTAATCCCAAAGAACAAAATAAAGAACAAATTAAAGCAATTCAATTATGAAGTGGAAAAGAAGTTGAAACAAGAATCCAAAGAGAAACAAATGTTGATGAGGAGAAGGAAGAGATAGAAAGTGACCATAATGAAAATGAACAAAAACAAGTCCCCTTAAAAAAACCATCACCTCTGTTTCCTCAAAGTCTAAAACAGAAGAATAAAGACAAACAATTTACAAAATTTTTGGAAATTCTTAAAAAGTTAATGATAAACTTTGCTTTCATTGAGGCTTTGGAAGAAATGCCAAGTTATGTGAAATTTATGAAAGATATACTAAAGAAGAAAATGAAGTTTGCAGAACATGAGATTGTTTCACTTAGAGAGAGAAGAGTTTAGTGTTATTATCCAGAAAAGCCTTCCTGAAAAAGTTAAAAGATCTTGGTAGTTTTACTATACCTTGTGCAATTAGTGAAAAGTTTTATGGAAAAGCCTTATGTGATTAAAGAGCGAGTATCAATTTTATGGCTCTATCAAATTTTAAACGTTTAGATTTAGGAGAGATTTCCCCTACAGTTCTAACTCTTTAATCAGCTGATGGATCAATCACTTATCCTAAAGGAGTTATAGAAGATGTATTAGTAAGAGTAGATAAATTTATTTTCCCTGTAAACTTTATAGTATTACATATAGAGGAAGATAAAGAAATTCCTATTATTCTGGGGAGACCATTTCTTGTAACAGGGAGAGTTGTGATAGATGTGAAAGAAGACAATTAATGATGAGGGTTAATGATCAAGAAGTAAAATTTAATATTGCAAAAGCTATGAAATATCCTGCGATAGAAAAAGATGATGAATGTCTTAAGATGGAAGTTACTGATTATCTAAGTAATGAGCGATTTAAGAAATGGTTTAAAGATAAATTAAAGCAAGAAGAATTTAGTGAAAATGAGCATAAAATAAAATAAAAAAATTTAGATTATATTCAGAACAAATTCGAAACTTTAAATTTGTTCGAAAATGATAATAATTTTTTTTCCTTCAAGTATTAAACCACCTGAACTTGAACTAAAGTATTAATTGCTCATTTAAAATATGTATTCTTAGGGGATTCATCTACATTGCCTATTATTGTATCTTCTGAGTTAACTGAAATTCAAGAATAAAAATTAATAGAGATGTTGAAAAGATATAAAAAGGCTTTTGGATGGACTTTAGCAAATATTAAAGGAATTAGTCCTTCAATTTGTATGCACAAAATTACAGATATTAAAGGAATTAGTCCTTCAATTTGTATGCACATAATTTTATTAGATGAACAATATGAACCTAAAGCTGATCTTCAGAGCAGATTAAACCACATAATGAATAAAGTTGTTAAAAAAGAAATTATAAAATGCTTAGAAGCTTGAATTATATATCCCATTTCACACAGTGCTTGGGTAAGCCTAATTCACTGTGTCCCAAAGAAAGGAGGAGTGAACATTGAAGTAAAGGAGAAAAATGAATTAATTCCAATAATACAAGTCACTGGTCGGTGAATTTGTATAGATTATAGAAAATTAAACTTAGCCACTAGGAAAGATCACTTTCTTTTACCCTTTATAGATCAAATGTTGGATATATTTGCTTGAAATAAATATTACTGTTTCATAGATGGATATATCGGTTATTGATGCAACTTTTTTATATGCTTAATTTTATATATTCAATATAGTCACAATGATATAAATACAAGTATACGTATCACTCAAGTAATATAGGTCTTTTTGATTAAGCCCCGAATATCAATCCCACGAGGAAGCGATGAAATATGTCCTAAGTCAAATTCCAGTCTAGTACTATTAGTCCTTAGTTTGGAATGTCGATTAAAATGGAGTTTTATCTAGCAACTATTCCTAGATTTGAATGTTAAATGCAGGGATAGTAACCCTTCCTAAATGTAAATATTAATTCTAATGATATTCTTATTTGGATGAGTTGGTTTGAAGAACTTTAAGATGATAAAAAATACTATTCTTATGTAGTGAATTCGATGATGTAAAGGAATGAGATACAATAAATATTGTATGTGCAAAATAGGAGCAATTTTAATTCTCTACCCTGATTCAGTGTTATAAAAAATTATTGGCAAATCTCAGGTTTAGTCCGTATATCGGTGGCTAGGCTAGGAGGATACTGGCTCCCACTTCCCTTCTCCTGAAGGCTAACTCTCGCTTTAGTTATTTAAACACTAAGGCTGAATTGAGGACTTTAGTCTGTCACCCTAAAATCTCCAATTCTATGTCCATCAAAGTATATTTCCCTTTTTATTTGCATCCAACCCCCATAAACTTTACCATCCATGAAATTTGAATGTGGTTTCACTTTGTTTAGAATTACACTGCCCTCTCGAGTCTTAATGGAATTATAATGAATTTTAACACTACAACAGGCCTTTATTTTAATGTAAATGAAGTGAAAGTAAAAACCATCATATTTATAATTAAAACTTCTTCTAGCATGCATCCCAAAATCCAAAACATGACTCCTACTCATTTTAAAAGAAAAGTAAAAGGAAAATAATCACATAATTCTCTAATGCCACTATTTCCTAAGATGAAGAAAGAGTAAGAGAAACACATCACAAAGAACGAAGAAAACACAATGAAAAACATCATTACATCAAAGTAATCCACTAGATAAGTGTTTACAAAATTATAAGATAATGAACAACACAATAGTTAGTTTTTTCCCCTTGAAAGAAAGATTAAAATCTCTCCCATAAAGTCTGTCGATGATTCATGCAATGCTAGAACATTCCCTTACAAATTCTCTTAAATTCCCCTCACCAGTCTCTCCAAAAAGGTAGAATTCTATATATCTACTTCTATTCTAAGATCACCTAACATTCTCCACTTTTTCTTACTCACAACACCCTCACACACACACACGTGCATGCATATGAGAGGTTCCAAGCCCTCTTTTTTAAAGAGACACAAATTCCCTCCTTTTTTCCTAGAGACAAATCTATTCATCCAAAAGATATGTCTCTTCATTCAAGAGCCTTATCCAAGTGTCTAGATTCATTGAATTGCTTCATGGGGTGTTTGAATCACTTGGGAGCCTTCTAGAACATCAAAAATGACAAAAAATTGATCCATGACCGTCCCGGACACCGTCGGTGCCATTTTGGGCGCTGTAGGCGTCATTTTCTCATCATTTTTCTATTCTTTAGTGCAGCCAGCATTTGTTCTAGTGTTGTCATTGCCCATTCTATGCAGCTCCACCATTTTTCTTCATTTGGCTATGTTTTAGCTTTGTTTTGCCCTGTTTCAGTTGTGTTGCTTCCCTAACAGATATACCTACAAAATAAGTATAAAAATAACCTTTCTTTAAATTGTAATTTCATTCAAAAATGTGTGATAAGTGTAAAAGAGATTAAGCATAGAAAGACGTATCGAAATGTGCCAGGACAATTTTCTTTCTTGCTCATTTTTACTCCAAATTACATCATTTTTTTTCTTTTTTCCAAAACTCCGTTTTCTGTACCCGAAACCAAAAATATAGAAAATACATTCCTTTAAAGTGCATTATCATTGAAAATTTCCTAATATAGGCATTAAGAGTATATGAAAAATTGCACATTTTTTAGGTGTATGAAAATCCTCCAAACTTTAATGTTACTTGTCCTTAAGTAACCCTTTCACTACATAAAAATATGACTTAGGATAGAGAATAACTTATAAACTTCTGTATTTTATTTTAGTAAATAAAATAGTAAAATTTAAGAAAAAACTTTAATAACTTAGATTTAAACTTTAAATCTAAGAAAACTTAGTAATCAATTTTAAGATTTCTGAATTTCTATTCAGTTTAAGAAGAATTGCAATTTGTTATTTCAAGGATATTTATAATATTCATATGATAAAGAAATTCATGAAAATTTTACTAGTAATGCTACAAATACTTCAATACAAGTTTGGAAAATGTAATAAAGCCTTTTTCTTAGGTTGATTCAAGTAAAGTCAATTTTTTGATTAAGCATCTCCTCAAGCTTCTCCTCACTCATTTTTATTTTCTTTCTCCCCCTTTTTTTTTCTTTTTCTCTTTTTTTTTCTTCTTTTTTTTCTTTTCTTTTTCTTTTTCAAGTGAGGATTACTATATCTCGATAGTCTTTTAATAATTTTGAACTTTACTATCCTCTTCTTAAAGTCAAAACTCCTTATCTTTCTTCACTTTATACATTCAAATTGGTTTATGATTTTTCATAAAATTTCATTCTTTTCTTCTTACATGAAACTCAAAAATTCTTAATAGTTCAAAAATACAATTTCCTTTACTTTAAATAGAAAAACATAATCTTATCCTTTCATACCAAATATCCATAATTTTAGAATTAATCTTCATTATTAAAAACTTTTACCAAAATTTACCGTAATATTTACAAACATAAATATAGTCATTTAAAGTTAAACTCCAATTCTAAGGTCATATTACATTAATTTTAAAAATATAGTTAATTAAGGACAAATAAAATTTAGTTTACTTCTTTTTAGAAGAAAATTTTCTTTTCCCCCAAACATGCATTTTTAAATAGTTTACACTTAGTTCCATAAAATTTAGCAGGAAGAAAATGTAAAAGTAAAATCTACTAACTACTACAACATTCTATCAAGTTCATATACATGCATAATCAGGATAGAATGAATGCAGGAGAAAGTAAATCTAGCCTAAAACATGCTTGTAATAATATTAAACTAAAAGGAAGTATACTAAATTTAAAATTTATTTTTCTTCCGACCCCCAAACTTGATTCTTAACATGTATAGCATTCAGTGCAAGAAAATATAAGTAGGATGAAAAACAGTTTAGAAATTCTATCTACTACAAATTTCTATCAAAAACATCTACAATTATTTATGAGGATTTAAAACATGTAGTAGAAAGTAAATCTAAACTAAACATGCGAGAATGAAATTAATTAAATAAAAGTTTAATTAGCATAACATGTATCAGCATTGGAATATAAAAATATTCTTCAAGTCCTATTAATTATAACAAAAACACAAACAAACAAACAAGATAAATGAGGTCAATTCTTCCTTTAACTCATAACATCTCACTAACTTACTTTCAATTTCTAACGGAACCACTACATAAATAAATTGGGTACCTATAAATGATTTAATAGATTCTAATCCCAAAGATAAAATTATGCCTGATATATTGGCTCCTAGGCACCAATCTCAGGCATCATCTAATCCTTTAAATTAAGCACCTCTAATAGTTATAAGGATAGTGTAAATTCATCCACATGTTACTCATCAAATAGGTTAGCTACTCCTACCAAACGAAAACAAGGTCAAAGAAAGGTAGTAATAAAATTGAGATTGAATTGTCACTGATAAATTCATAATGACTCTTCTAAAATTCAAGTCCGAGTAAAACCAAAGTTGTAGTGGATTAGTCAATCCAACTATTACAAGAGAACATACAAGTCTAATCATAATAAGAAGTTAAGAAATCATTTCCCTCATGACACGTAAAAAACAAATCAAACCACTAACAATCCAAACATCTACTAAACATCAATCAAACTGATCAACCCACACTAAAGTAAACAGAATACAACACAAATAATCAAAACTATCAAGCACACTACATGAAACCACATTGATAACTATGGGTTGCCTCCCATAAAACACTTGGTTTAACGTCGCTAGCCCGACAAGTGATTCCATCTGGATCAAAATTCCAATTAAGTAATCGTTGATCAATCGCCCAATCATTTCCAGATCCAAGGTTTCCTACAAAGTCCTCAAATTTAAAATTTTCTTTTTGTTCTTCCTTTTTAGATTGATTTATATTCTTGTTCCTCATATTTTCTTCTAGATCCAATATTCTTCTAGTAATTTTCTCAATTTTCATATTAATATCATCCTTAAATTTTATAAGAAATGTATCTTTATATGATACTTCATGATCTCCTAAATTTTGGATCAGATTCTCTCTAGATAGTTCAGATCCTGGATCAAATTCTTCTAGGTTACACTTGTCTTTCATGTTATCTTCTAATTCTTCAAGAATTTCTTACATCGGCCTTTCAATATCCTTATTCTCATCTCTCAACTCAAAGTTCTTTTGAAATATATCTTTAAATTCTCTTCTAAATATTTTTTCAATAACTTTATATTGCTCATCATTCATCTCTTTATAATTTATCTCAGGGTCATTAGGTAAAATCTTTAGGGGGTACCTGTTAATTGCATTAATAATCTACCCCAACATCAGAATCTTATTCATTTTATCTATATACCATGGAATATGCCATTCAGTGACTTTGAATAACTCTTTCATAGGAGATCTTTTGCTGATTTCATCATTCAATTCTGGTTCATCTTGTGATTGAGTCGAATAAGAAGATATAAAGACTGTGGTATAGATAAATTCTCTAAATAGGTAGGCTTTAAATTTATAAGAGGTATATTCATTTTAAGTTCATGAAGTTTTTAACAGATGAAATTAAAAGTTTATTATTTTCGGTAACATCCATCATTTCACACCTCTCCTGAACATACATACAGTCTTCTTTAAACAACATTTTAGACTCATCATGAAAGTACATTTCAATCTCATATGTTAACTTACTCTCGAAACATTTTTGGAAATGGTTTTTACTTAGATATTCAATTTCATCCCTCCAAAAATTAATCATCATCTTTTCTTTGAGTTGGATACTTCATTGCCTTTAAACTTCAAAAGTGGTTTCATATTCATTAATATTCTTAGTTAAATTTCCTTTTTACATATCTATGATAGCTTGTCCAGTAACAAGAAAAGGTCTCCCCAAAATAATGAGATATTCCTTATATTCCTCCATATCTAATACAATAAACTTCATAGGAAAGACAAATTTATCCACTTTAACAAGCATGTATTCTATAACCCCTTTTGGATAAATGATAGATCGATCAGCTAACTGAAGGGTTATAGTAGTGGGAGAAATATCACCTAAACCTAACCTCTGAAATATATATAGAGGCATCACATTAATGCTCAATCCTAAATGACATAGAGCTTTTCCACATAATTTTTCTCTAAATACACAAGGAATTGTTAAGCTAGAAGGATCTATAAGTTTCATAGGTAGCTTTTTCTGAAATATAGAGCTGCACTCCTCACTTAGTGTAATTGTCTTGTAATCCCCGAATTTATATTTTTATTTAGTATCTCCTTCATAAACTTTGCATAACTCGGCATCTGTTTCAAAGCTTCAACAAATAAAATATTTATCGTTAACTTCTTAAGTACATCCATGAACTTTGAAATTTTTTTTTCCAACTCATGTTGTCTAAGTGTTTGAGGAAATGGAGGTGGTGGTCTTTTTAAATTGAATTTAGTTGGAGATATTAATTTTTCCAGATCTTTAGAAACATGTTCTTTAGGTCTTTTATTTTCTTTTTTCTCTCACAACTCCTTTCTCTTTTTTGACCACATCCTCTATCACTCTTCCACTTCTTAATTGGACAGCTTCTATTTATTCATTATTGTTCTCTTTAGGGTTGATCTCAGTGTTGCTACAAATTATTCCTTGCAGTCTATTGCTAAGTGAATTAGCAATTTGTCCAAGTTGATTATCTAAGTTTCTAATTGTAGCATTTTGACTTTGTAATTGGCTTCCCATTCACAATATCACTTCTTTTTTAGACATCTTCTTGTCCTCAAATTGTTGATCATTGTTAGAGTATGCAATACCACTTCTTTCATGGACATCTTCTTATTCTCAATTTGTTGATCATTATTAGAGTCCAGTGGATATGAATGTCTATAGTTTGTGTTCCCTTGATTATTCCAACTTCCATTAGGATTTGCATGACTATTTTCCCATAGTTGGTTTCCACTCGCAGTAGTGTAATTATAGTTAAAATTAGGACGGTTCTTCCAACCTAGGTTGTAAAAGTTAGAATACAAGTTGTTTATGGTATTTAAAGTCTCATATGATAAGTTAGAATCAATCATAGGCCCTAATGAACTTTCCTCACTTACTAGAGTAAATTGAGGCTGGTTCATTCCAAATTGGTCTAATCTCCTTGATGTTGCAGCAACTTGAGATGCAAAAATTGCAATCACATCTGTATCATGAATACTGTCTATATTTTTAGGATTTTCCCGTGTAGAGGGTCATTACAATTCATTTGTAGCCATTTCTTTAATTAACACATATGCTTCATTACATGGTTTTGACATTAATGAGCCACCAACAGCAGTGTTAATTATAAACCCAAGAGATTCTAATAGCTCATTGTAAGAAGTTTGAATGCTTAACCAATTGAGCATAGCATGTGTGGACACTTTCTTAGGAGTTCCTTAAATCTTTCCCAGGCTTCATATATTAATTCTCCTTCATACTGACAAAATGAGATAATATCATTTCTAAATTTAGTAGTCCTTGAAGGTGGAAAATACTTAGTTAGGAATTTTTGAGTTAACTTCTCCCAATTTTTAATAGAGTCAGGAGCTAATGAGTATAACCACATTTTAGCCTTATCCCTTAGTTTAACAACATTGTCTGACATCACGTTATAATGAAATGCAACACAAAGTTCTAGAAAATTGGATAAGTGTGAATAGGGATCCTCCGAAGGAGTTCCCCCAAACTAATTCTTCTGCACCAGTTAGATAATATCTGGATTTATTTCAAATGAGTTAGCTTCTACAATAGAGGTTTGTATACTTGAGTGAATTTCATCTATCGTAGGATTTATATAATCTGTCAAATATTTATGATGATTTTCTAAGTTATTAATTTGAATGTTTTCCATTTCCATTTCTAGTTCTTCAAGTCCTTTCTATTTTTTGATTTTTTTTCTTTTTTCTAACTCAGGTTCATAAGGCACAAGACCTATAGATCCTTTATTTCGCATACTCAACACAATAAACAAAACATTAAAAATTAAACGAATAAAATAAAAGATATATTCAACACAACAAAATATTTTCACAAACACCTTGTTTTTTGCACAAATGTTTTTCACAACACTTTTTCATAAAAAAAATACTTTTCACACAAAAATAGTTCTTACGACGCTACAATTTTCCAAGTCTAAGCCTAATTACTTCAACTAAATTCTCCTAAAGTTCTTATTGAAGCTTCCTCGGCAACGACACCAAAAATTTAATGTAACTTTTTTATATGCTTAATTTTATATATTTTATATAGTCACAATGATGTAAACTCAAGTATATGTATCGCTCAAGTAACATAAAACTTTTGGATTAAGCCCCAAATATCGATCCCACGAGGAAGTGAGAAAAGATTTACTTAGTCAAATTCCAGTCTACTACTGTTAGTCCTTAGTTTGGAATGTCGATTAAAATGGTGTTTTATCTAACAACTACTCCAAAATGTGAATGTTAAATGCAAGGGTATTAATTATTCCTAATTGTAAATATTAATTCTAAAGATAACTCTTTTTTGATGAGTTGGTTTAGAGATTTTTAAGATGTTAAAAACTACAATTCTTATGCAGTGAATTGGATAATGTAAAGGAATAAGATACATTAAATATTGTATGTACCAAATAGGAGCAATTTTAATTCTCTACCCTGATTCAATGTTATAGAAAATCATTGGCTAATCTCAAGTTTAGTCTCTAAATCTATGGCTAGGCTATGAAGATATTGGCTCCCACACCTGAGCTCCTACTTTCCTTCCCCTTGTCAGCGATTATTTTGGGGATGGTTTGTTTGTGGGGTTGCCCGTAAGAAGCTGTCTGTCACCGGAATCGAAATCCCGTCGCCCGCTTCGGAAGGACGTTGAAGTACGAAATCAAACTAACCCCATAATTTTCATAGTTTAAAATGAAAGAGCACTGTACCTCAAATCCTGTATCTATCCCGAAGGATAAACACAAGACTTGAGGATGAGGCTCGCTC